>WTSP01022374.1:0-61773 GCA_025331215.1 Actenoides lindsayi | reverse complement strand
GCGGCGCGTGGCGCGGCGGTCGGCGGCGGAGGGCGCGCGCGGCGGCTCTCTCTGCTCCCGCGCGCGAGGCCGCTGAGGGAAGGGCGCGCGGAACCCGCCGGGCCTGCGGACGAGGCCGCGCAGGAGGCGGGCGGAGGAGGCTCCGGGGCGAGCGAGAGGGCGGCAGGGCCAGCGCCTCGACCCTTCTCCCGGGGCAAAGGTGAGTTCATAAACAAGTTTCGGTGGCTGAGGGGGGGTGTAAAAGTGACCTGGCCTTGGATCACCTTAAGGCCAACCTACAGTTTTGTCTCTATGCTTGTCCGAAAGTGTTCTGGGATCGTGCACAAGGTAGATGTCGCAGCCCCAACCTTTGCAGGCTAATTCTACAGCCAGCATTAACTTGCCGAGTAAGAAAGCAATAGCATGTTTCATACACACGAACTAGGAAGGTCTAAGTGTTAAAACTTATTGAACAGTACAAAGGAGGCTGTAGGAGCCAAGTAGATAAGACGACTGACAGAGCTTCCAGACAAGGCCGAGATGCAGTGTCACAGAGCTAAGGTAGTGCAGAGAACATGTTGTCTGTCACTTTACAGGTGTGTATTTCTGGGACAAACACTTCTGGAACCCTCACTTCCAATCCAAACCACCCAAAAGCGTCTTGAAGTAAGATAATTCTTCCTGAGGCCATGGCTACACTGTAGTAGAACAGTATATGTGACAATGACTGAGCGAGTTCCCATTGATTTTACCAAACACTTAAAAGGAAACAGCAACCATATTTTTCTCAGAGCTTTTATTTATCTACTTCCTTTCTTAGATATATGCAATATACACAGCACATGATTTTTGTGTTGGTGTATTATTCAAACGTGAGCTCTGAGTCAAGATACAAAATTCAGTGATCCTCTTTCCTTCAGCACAGAGGTTAGCTTCTTAAACACGTGAAAAGCCAACACATCAAAATCCCTCTGTACTGTAAGACTCCTGGAAGCCGTGTTAAAACCTACTTCAGATATACATGATTTCATAGTACAGAAAATATATTACCTTTACAAGAAAGAGTTTTATAAGAATTCCTTCAAAAAAAGTAAACATTCATTTAAGCTTCCACTCTGTATCAACCTCCCAAAATCAACTGTAGTCAAAGACCACTATGGCTGCCTGCGCCTTCTGGACATAAGACCCTTTTAGAAGAGCACCATCATCATAGTAAAACTGTCAATCAATCCTTTAGCTGTCATAAATATACTTATTTTGTAATTAAAAATACAAGAATCTTACATTTCTCAATTACAGTTTGTCAACTAGAATTATATATAAGCATATAAAGACGTATAGGACTCTCCAGCACAGAAAATCCACAAAGCCCTTACTGTCCATTGTAAGCAAAGTCAAATCACTTTTTTTTTTTTTTTCACAAAACATAATATTCCTGACACACACAAAAAAATGTTTAGCTTGGTAATAACTGTGGTAAAAGAAAGGAAAAAAGAAAGACAAATTTACATGTAAAATCTGTTTAAAGCAAGCCATCCTAAGCTACGTCTGTCCAATGAACAGGATCAATGTATGTTCTCACAGGAAGAAGTGTACAGTGTTTCACAGGAATTGTTCAGCATTGCAAACAATAGCAATCACATGCTCCACCTCATTTTCATTACATCACAGGTATTAGCAATTCAAATAATTTATCATCCAGATTTTCAACCCCCTAGATATTAAAGTTCACAGGTTAGTTTTAAAATTCTGCTCCCAATCTCAATGCGTGTAATAAAAATGTACTGTTGAGTACTGAAAAAGGCAAGCAGAAATTGATTGTCTTACATAAAACCACAAACATTCAAGAAACGGTTGGTATATTCAGAGTTCAAAACCTCAAATGTTCCCACAAAAGGAAAAGAGCTGATGATTTGATTTTCTGTATTCTGTAAATGTTAGTATACAGTCAGTGTTAGTATATAAAACTTGGCACTAGAACTGCCTCTTTCAGAGCCATGCAGTCTTTGCATGCACTGTAACCTACAGTCAAACGTAATTTCCAACTGTACTGGAGATTTGCTATTATTCTATATCTGACTTTTCTATTAAAAATAAACATAGGCTGGATTTCTGTTTTAAAAAGCCCATCTTCTCCCACAACTTGAAAAATAAGTATCAAAAAGGAACGAACAGCAAAAATAGAAGAAACAAACACATTGTGCTAGTTATGAAGCTCTTAACATGTGACAGCCACAGTCTGAGGAACGTTACAAAACTTACTATATACAAATTTTATATACATACGAAGATTAAGAGATTAAGAAAATGACTGTATCTGGTTTTGCATTTATTTCCACTACTTCTGCAACTCAGGCAAACCCCCTTTCAAATGTGTTCTTGTGCAATAGTCTTTTCTATTTGGTCTGGCAACAGAATTACGACAATACTTTCACCTATAGGTATTTAAAAGTACACCCTTTTCATGTAGAAGATAGGCCTCAGTTTCTTGGGTAAAACATGGCATATTTAGAAGTTCGAAAGCCAAGCAGGTCTCTCATTTCGTTGCGGAACTTTGACAAGTCTTGCCGCAGTTCATTTAGGTTTTCCACAGTTGCCTGATCCGTGCTTTGCATCTTCTGCCTCATGGAAGTTAAGTAACGGTGGACTAAGCAACACATCACCTTTTGGTAATTCTCATCTCTCTTTTGTTTCAGATTCCTCCATTCCTTTAAAGAAACAGCACACATTTATTATGAAAAAAGTGATTTTTGAGCCCTAAAGCTTGTATAAAATCATGCAGAGAGTAAATATAAATAAAATAAAGCTATTTTATAGGTACGTCCCAAAGTGCACAAATATGCAAGGCATGTAAGTTACCAGCACAACTGAAATTGTTATAACCTGTTGTACCAGCAAACCTGAACATTTTTACTCTGCCTTTGTAACTGTCCTATGAACAATCAAAAGTTCCATAATCCTGAACGTTTTTCAGTGCACATTCCATAAAGTCTTTGAATTTCATTTATTTAATGCTATTTTTGTCAGCAAGAAGATACATAATCAGTATGCAAACTTACAGGAAAAATAAAAATCCGTCCCTCCAGCAATAAGAGGCTTTGGTGGTCCTCCTTGGTTATATGGAATATGCTTCAAGCTCTTTACCTTCCCCAAAGAATACTCTAGCCTCACCAGTTTGGAGATTAGCTCATATTTCCTTGCGGTTTCTATGAGTTTTTCATTAATCAAGGCTTTTTTTTCCAGACTGTTTCTAGGGGGAGTTGGGGGTTGGAGAGAAGGAGGTTGAAATTCCCCAAACTGAAAGTTAATGGAATCTTCCTTAAGTAGAAAGAAGTAAGACTGACTTACTTGTGTTCTGCATGTAACAAGCATTATTCTGTAGTTCCTATTTATCTCAGCAGCGCTCACCATGTGACAGGCAGCCTGACGCAGTAATTTGCTGATTCATTTTATCAAGCACCACCTTTCCAGCTTCAGAGCCTACAGCTTTCCCATCATTTCTTACCTTTAGGCTGTTCTGACGTTTCACTTTGCCACTTGATGTATGAGAGCAGATCCATTTACTGAGACTGTTGAGAAGGTAACAGATAGTCTTGGGAGAGGGAATAACATTGAAAGGCGGAGGGAGCGTGCATTTGTCATCAAAGTAGCTGAGCCAGAGCTTGGCACGAGCAAACTTCCATTCCTTATCTTCATGATTCTAAAGATCAGAAACATTGACATCAGAAGCAAAAATATTAACAGTTTATCCTTTTAAGTTTTATTTTCTCATACCTGAAAAACTGTTACTTAACTTTGATCATATAGTATTTTAACAAGATATATTATATAGTTTTTTAATAAATTTGTTTTGATATAGCAACATGAAATAATTTTTTAAACCCCACATCTCTTCAATTCACTATATACTCCAGAGTACCTATAAAATTCAGCTATGAAGGTATAAACCCACTATCAAATGCCCAAGCACCACACCTTATCAAGAGTAGCATCTTGACTTGAACAGCCATTGTATCAACAAACTCTTCAATTCCCAGTGGGTCAAAGCCTTGCAATGTTCAACATGCAAAGTACCCATTTTATTTGGATCAAAGTAAATAAAAAGTTCACTGTTGGAAGGAAAGATGCCCCTTGTGAGCTCAGAGACAGAGCTTATCCATGGAGGTCTGTAGATTAGTCTACATATCGATGGAAGAAATTTGTATAAAATCCAAAGATACAGCTAGCAATTACTGGTAATTAATCAGAAAACACTTACTGCTATCAGCTGAAAACTTTTATGAAGCATTGCCACGAGCAGTTTAGTTAATACTATCACAACCACCACGTTGTAGGTACCGACAATAACAGCACCCACAAAAGACTGTAATTCTTCACCATAGCTAAAACGTGTGACAAAGATTGCTACATGTGCCAGGGAGAATATATACCAGAACAGAGCGAAACATGTGCCAATAAACCTACAAAGACAAGAAAAATACCTAGTTAGGTAAAACAAACACCGACAGCGAGTCAAGTTCAGTGAAAAAGTCATCTTGTTTAATTAGCAGGCATTAAGGGCTAGAAGAATACAGCTATTTCATAGGTATCAAACTCACGAGTGGAACGTGTCGTTGCTCTGCTGCTCACAGAAAATACCCGCGCAGTCCTTTTCTTCGTTTACAGTAAATCCTTTATCATAAAGCTGTGTCAATCCGATTGTGAACGAGAACAAGACAAGAAGAAACATGCCCAGAAATTTTCCAAAATCTTGTAGCATCTGCCCCATTGAAATCTGTGAAATAGATTCATTTCCAGTTTTAGCACAACATGTTGTTGTTTCTGTTTGTATTACCTCCTTCAGCTTCTAATCAACCAAAAAAGCATCTATTTACATTTTAAATGTTTAACTAATTTAAGACCTCAAAATCTGGAGGTGTCCTTGTGCCATTTTTCAGTGAAAAATTCTAGATGTTAAAAAGAAAATGCAAGTAGTTTTAACATCACATGGTAAGTTCATATCCTTCAATTAACCATAAGCAATAACACCTTATTCTTTATTTGTAATACTAATGGTAATAAGGAACTCACAAGTCAATAGATAAAAGCAGTAGATGAAATGCATTTGAACATAAATGCCATAATGGAAAGTTAAAAAAAAAATTAATAAGGACACCGAACTAATCAAAACATTTGGAATTATAATTCATTACTAACCAGAAAGTAGTACACCAAACCCCATCTGCAGAACACAGAATTAATTCACTCTGTTTGATGTAAGATTTAAGTATACACAACGTGTAGGTGTGTAAGCACATAAAAACTGAAGGGTGTAGGGTACAGAAGATGTGACTAACTTCAGACCATTAGTTTCCATTTCAAAGTGTCCTGTACAGAAGTTTGCAACAGTACAAATACAGCATCTTTTAAAAAAAACCAAACAAAAAAACCCAAAACAAAACAAAAATTTGTGCATTTTTCCATGTAAATTTTTACACAAGCACGGCATAACCTCTTTACATTATTTCATTATTTAAATTACACTTCATACAAACTTCTTCAGAGAACAATATATATGGATGCGATGATATCAAATGGGGTCGGGTAAATCTAACCCTCTATATAAATCCATATGTGGAAAGCTGAATCTCATATGAATCACAGTCTACCCACAGTCCAGAACTGCATCACGGGTCAGGTGTTGCACGTACAAGTTTACTGGGAGATGAAGTACCAGCTCCTGCCCCCTCCCATGCTGGAAACTCACTGAGTACCCCTTCAGCACAGCAGATTAGCTCTGATTCTTTGCACAGTTTGCCATGGTCGTGGAGGATCTGCAACTGTAGGCAGAGCTATGCTCTATATTGTTTGGTCAGAGGATGAATGTAATCCCCACCATATTGTTCCCTAACGTCTAACCCTTAGAAAAAAAACAACCAACAACTCAACAACAAAACATTTACCTTTTAACTGACACATGGTCACAGGCAAGACAGAAAGAAAGTAAACGAAACAGGAATATACAAAAAGTGCAAACCACCCAAACCTATTTTGTTTGGAATAGAGTGTAATAAAATAGTCCAAATACCAGTTGCTTTCTTCATATAGCCATGCTATTCCTTTCTAAGTATTTAGAATTTCTAAGCATTTGAAATCCAATCATCTAATCTGGAGGAATATTATTCTATCTTCTGTTAAAAAAAACCACCACACAGAGCCAATTTACAAATCTGTATTAAAATAGGTTTTATTAATCAATTAAAGTAGTAACTGAATGCTTAAAAATAACTCTAATAGCCAAGAGAACGTAGTAGCTGCCTCCCCCACCCTGCCCCCCGTTTGGTTTCTGTGCCATGTTTGATTACCACCCTTTGAACTTTGTGAACTACTTTCAGAAAATACTGTGAGAGTTGTTGCACAGGCTGTACTGGCCAACAGGAATAACATAAGCTTCAGTGTGTCACTGAATGGGGTGACTGTTGACTGTTTTTATTTACTTGGAAAATTTCATAACATAGCCTCCTAATAAAAAACTTGTGAAAGATCTAGTACATAAATAAATAGGCACATTAAACAGTGAATCTTTTTAAATGTGGAGGCAGTTCAGTGTCCAACCCATTTGCATAACAAGCCTACTGCTTACTGCAACAGCAAGGCTTGAGTATTTTTTTTCAAAGTATGCAAGTACAGTTCCATTTAAAATTGTATAAAAGAAAAAAATCTAAAAAGAATTAACAGCAACACAGTTACAGCGAGACAGAAAAGGACAAGACAGAACTAAAGAAAACCCTCAGAGGAGAAACAGGCATCTTCCAGTAATATTAAACTGGTTAGAAGAGCTGTGAATGCTCTTTTCCAAGTGCTCTTTTTACAATGATTTCAAAAAGACCTATTTAACAAGCAATTATTTTTCTTTTAAAAGGAGTATTCTGTATGAAACAGAAATATTCTGAAAGGTAATAATTTGTGCAGGAAGGTTAAGTACTTTAACTCATTTAAGTGAGCTGAACCTCCAAGCTGGGGGTATTCAGCTAGATCCTAAAGCTTTCATAGAAGACCTAGTATCTGAGCCAAAATCACTTACTTCAGAACCTCCTTTAGTTTAGCTCAAGTTGCAGAGCAAGAGTTAAAAAAAAAATAAAATGCTGCTCCCAAATATTTACTCAGCCTTTGTGTTTAATAGTGATAATGTTACTTGCAGTATATTTTCAGATCATCCTCTTGCCACAAAGCTCTTCAAACTAGTTCTGTTCATTAGGAGAGAGGACAAAACATTGATTTGATGTATTGACGAATTTCCTCAGTGTAATTACTGGCTGCCTGTCCTATTTATTCAAAGCATCTTTTTATCCAATGGCCACTTGCAAACACAGGGATGATGCTGACAGCCAGCAATATTAACTAAATCCTATCACCATCAGAGGAAAAACAGATAAATAAATAACCGCTACAAGAAAGCAGTGATTTATCTGCTCTGACTTGTCATCATCAGTCTCCCAGGAAGCAAGGCCAGAGAAGCTGGCAGTACACCTCTGCAAAGCTTTTTGCAGTATGCTATGCTTTTAATAACATTGTGTTTTAGTTTGCAAAGGTTTTTCACTGGCAAAGTAACAAAATCAGTCAGTGCTGAGGACTCAAGCTGAACAGAAAAATCACAGAAAGGAAACAAATATGTTGCCTTAGTGGAATAAGAGGTGACTTCTACTCACAATATTTTTTAGAAGGAAGCTTTTCTTCCTCCTTTTAATCTATGGAGGATTGAGCTCCAGCAAATTCCAAGTAAAAAGAAACCTGTTCTCCCTTATTACAACTGGCTATAAATACATGACAATTTCAATACTCTAGATTTAGATTTTTCAAACCAAAGCAATTTGCACAATTGAACTCAACATGTAGCTTCAGTGAGATCACAGACAGAAAGACTTTCAGTGACTCTTCCTTGCTGTACACCTCATTCATCTATCTTTCAGAGGTAAGAAGTTAAGATGAACAGTTGCACAGATCTTTATAGGAAAAACCTGATCCTTACAGCTTTCAAACTGCAGCCACATATGCAGTATGTTAAGCTAACAATAGATTAAAAACAGTAAGAAAGTACAGGTACTTATCACGGAAAAAAAAATATTAGAAGAAAAGTGAACTACACTAAGTCTTCCATTCTTTTTTCTTACCTTTTGCATCTAAATCAGTTTTACATGAGAAATTAATAAAAAGCCAAACAAAAAACCAACAAACTTCAATGCAATATGACTTCTTTCCACTTTTTACTTTCTGACTTTCTTATTTAATTTCTTCTTTTTCTCTTTTCAATAAGACTCTTCATGGCAAATAATAAGACCAAGGTTATATTTTCTCAAGCAGTCATGATATTCACCTGCAGCGGTCCGAGAATAGAGCTGGTTGTGTACATGAAGAAGAGACGCAGGTAACTGAGAACATTAGCAAAAGCAAAGAGCCCTTCTGCCACTAGGGTAGGATGGAATGCATCCCAGTCCTTCCTTTCAGCATAATCATGAAACTGCAATACAAAAAGGGCAAACTGAGATCACTGACATCATAAATACAGAAATGCACAGCTCCCTCCTTCTGCATCCAGAACAGGAGAGAGCATATATGAACACATACAATCCACAGATGGCTTACCTCTTTCAAATGTCACACTACTTTTAGACAAAGGCATTTTAAAATTCATTCCAGAGGGAGCCAGAAATCAGGTGATTTGAATTCAACACCTAACTCTGCCAGTCTCATGCTCAGCAAACTACTTACTCCTCTTTTCCTGTTTTCCCTTCTCCTGTTTGTTGAAACAGGGACTCGTGTACTTTGTAAACATGTGCATTATTTACTGTAACAGGCTTCAGTCAAAACCAACACTAAAATGCTGCAAAGAAAACTAATGTCCACATGCAACTGCAATGTGGGGACAGCTGGTCTTAACCAGTTTTAGAAAGACTTAGGACTTGGGGTTCCTTCGATGTATTTTATGAGTGACTACAGAGAATGGAAGTCACCCAGTAAAATGTTGGTGGAAACACACTCTTAAAGTATATCCACTAGGTACTACTGTTCAACTATTCATGGAGTACCCACAGATCCCCACCTCTTGGCTTGGCTGAAAACATTCTGCCTTATATTACCAGCTTCTGCTGTCTCAAAATGGATATGTAAAAAACTGAGGAATTCAAAGCTGCTTTGAAATAACTTGCTGCACAAAGAGAAGAAGAAATAGGGATAAACGTGTCTTTATACATTGCAATTGCATGTGTACAAATCCTTCAGCTACAGACACTCTTCCTTTACTTACAGTTTCAGTGCCTACGGTATGGACCTAAGAGAAAACCAAGTAAAAACATCTGGCTTACAAAAATTATTTATAAATTTGGCCATATAGAAGTGGCAAAAAAGCCATCACATGCTTATTACACAGACTAGAAGTTCTGCATCTTTAAAAAGGTTACAACTTAAATTAGTAGCAAAGGAACTACTACTACAGACGTGCGCTGGTTGCAGAGCAAATGGTTGGTCAGACAGCCCAACACAGCATTCTCTACTTTTTCCAAGAAATGGAGCTTTCCTTTCCAAGTAATTACCAGCCTCTGAATCAATGCAAAGATAGGGAAATGAGCCAAACACCAAGTCAGGAAGAACTGAAGCAGTTTATTTCCCTCCCAACTGCCAGCCAGCTGTCAACTCACGGTCTGCAATACAAACTAATGGTGCTACTGCACTGGCTTGAGTTTTGCTCAAATATTGATATTGAATTGATCTGGCAGTTTGCCACATGATATGTGGCAAACAACACATGCAACAGAATGGGAATGATCATTTTCAAAACTTGTAACTTCAATCAAATCCAGATGGATTTTCACAGAGAACAGATGAGGCTCCTCTGTGGTCTCAGGGCTTTTTTCCTCCCCTAGAAACCCCCACCAAACAAAAACCAATTAAAAAAACCTGCAACCACCTATGCCATTGAGCATATGTAATCAAAAGCTAAATAAAACTTTCTGTAGCAAAAAAGCTTTAGGCAATCTAAATGCAGAGTTTACTATTAGCTTTCTGCATAGCACTGATCTATGGAATCAGACAAACTCAAATGCAAAAAACAGATCAGCTGCACAGGAAAAAAACCAAGGCCTTTGGAAGACCAGCCAGTTCTTACAGGAAAGACAGTAGATCTGTTGTGGTCCCCAAATAATCAAACATCTCCTGATGTGTTTTCTACCTCCTGTTTGCCTCATCAACTTCTGTTTCAAGTTTAGGATGCAACAAGACCAGATATCTTGACAACTACAGAGCATATACCACATTGAACACTTAGCTCAGAAGTCTAAATTGTATCCACACAGTGGGCTATTACTAATGTAGTACACTTAGCTACAACATACTACTACTACTAACATACCACAAGTAACCTATCTTCACATATTTTGCAGCAATTTACTAAAATTATATTAGCCCAGTCAGTCCCAGAGGAGCTTTGGCTCTATGAAGATGGGTGCTCACCTTGTTATGGGCAACTACTTTGAGAGCAAAAGTTGCCAAGTACAGGGAATTCATGACAAAGCTAAGCTGATTACGGGATTCTTCTAAAAAGTCTTCTAAACCATCATACCAGAGTCTTTTAACATCTGACCACACCATACCTGCAAGGAAAAAAAAAAACCCACACAAAAAAAAGTCCTGGAAAGCGAAGCCATTGCACTGAATATTTATTATTTTACAACTAAAGCACTTTTGACTGGCTTTTGTAAATATTTTAGCAGAGAGAAAGAAGTGGAGTAATCAAAGTTACTAAAAGCACTGCACTGGATAACAAGCATTAATCATAAGGCAACAAGATGTTTAACCTTTTCAAGCCTGCTTTCCAGCTAAGGAACACATTCTCCAATAAAAGAGGGCACGAGAGGAAATGAGTAGGAAAATTGGACAGGAAAAGAACAAATTTAAACAAAGGTAGAGGGCTAGAACACAAATGCTTTTTTTTCTGAATGAAATGCATTCACCTTTTCCCAAAAGCACTAGAGAAAGCATCACATTGCTATATAAAGAATCAAGTATTTTTCAGAACTGTGTAGATATTATAAAACAGTTTTTAAGAATAATCAGCTCAGTAACAGTTACTGGAAGGATTTGAGAAGTGGAAACTTTTCCTACCCTAACTAGTACTAAATAACATTAGCAGATGAAAGAGACCATGTCCTAACATTGCAAAAATCAGTTCTTTAACTTAAAGGAACATATATTTAAGTATTTTTGATTTTTCTAGCTAAATTAATTTTACCATTGTTAACCATGTGTGGCTTAATGTTCTGCCTACAGTAGATTTGATGGAAGAAAAGAATTTCTAAAATCAGATACTGACTCTCAAACCAAAGGAGGAGTCTATAAGACTAACTTGTACTCTATATTTGAAGCTTTCAAGTTTCTGCATGAATTTGTATGTGCAGTACTGGATACTTCCAAAATTTGCAGTTTTAATATAGCTAAATAATGAAAAAAAAAAAAATCACAGTTACAAAACAACTCACCCTAAAATAACAAATATTCTACTCACAACTACATAGATAAAAACTGTTGTGTCTTCAACTACATCACTGGTTCTTAGAAGTCCACTCAACCAGATGATACATATCTAATTACCTTAAGGTATAAGTTTCCATGAATTTATCTACCAAATTTTAATGTAAAAGCAAACATGTATCAAAAATATTTTAAAGGGTTTAATAATTTCCAACAAAACCAAAAATTCATGACCACTCAACAAAAATTATACCTGTGCTCCCTCTACTGCACCAACCAGAATTAACAAGTGTCCTTTCAGCTAGAGTTATGATGATTGGTGACAGTGACATACAGAAATGGAAAGTTATAACATGGGAAAGTAATACTTGTTTCTGTGTTTTAAAACAAGGGTGGAGGTGTGCAATAAATGCACACCTTCAACTAACTAGACTACGATGGAGTGTGCATAAAACATACACAACGTACTTTAACTGATATGCCAGCTCTGCAAGAGGTTGTCTTATTGATTACTCTTCAAATCAAGCACTACAGAATTGGTCCTGATGGCAATTCTGTATATATTCAAAGTCCTCTCTGTCAGCTGAGCAGAATGCTATAAAAATTTCATGTTTACAACTATGAAAGAGATTTTGCAGAACCCTAAATTTTGGCGACTATTTAAAGTTGGATTAGTCCAACAAAAATGTACAGAATCCTTCTGTTCCATCTAGTCAGAGCATATTAAAATAGAAGTGATACCAGTGCATGAACTGAGGACTGTAACTGCACACTTACTCCAACTAGTTACAGTCCAAAAAAATTGTCATTAACTTGCATATAATGCACAAATCCTTTCAGGCTACTTTATGGTTACCTGAAGATCTTGGCTAGATTTTCAAAGAAACACTCACTTTATTAGTAATATTCAGATTCTAGCATAATTCTATACACAGACACAGAAGTACTTAAGAAGCTCACATCATTCCTACTAACTTTTTTATAGAATTCATAGAATCATGGAATATGCTGCACTGGAAGGGGCCCACTTGGATCACTGAGTGCAACTACTGACTCCACACAGGGCAACCTAAAAGTTACACCATACAACTGAGAGTGTTGCCCAAATGCCTCTTGTAAAAAGAGAGCCGGAAGAAATTTTAAGTTTCGTGGATTGCTGGCTTATGAAAAAACAAAACCAGTTTGACTCACAATGGTTAAACCACCTACATACTAAGTAATTCTATCAATTCATGAAACATTATTGGGAAAAAAATGTGATGTCTGAGTTAATTTTATTCCTCAGTTTAGCACAGAGGAAAAGTAGTCAATGACTGGACACACTTGATTTGCCTTAAGGTTATTTCTCCCCCTCTCTCTCTTTTGTTTAAGATCAGAACGTTAAGGTATCTAGGAGGATACAGAGCTTCTACATTACTTTGGTATTGCACAACTGAATCTCACTTGCACCACTCTGAATGCCTCCAGTCCTTCTGAAGGGAAATTCACATTCCTCTTCTGTTAGCTCTACGGCGTTCTGGTTTTGATACTTCACTCTATGTGATAACTAGAGATTGTTCCAACACTTCACATCCCTTCCTCAAAACACATTTCTTTTTTCTTTTTTTTTCTGTAAAACTATCCTCCAAAGAGTAAAATTTGGTCAAGCAATGTTTAATATGCTAATTTTATAAGGAGACAGTACAAATCATTGTTCAATCGACATCAGCAATTGTCATCCAATCTACTTAAATCCTACCTACCTATTAGCCATATTATCAGAAGATAGTCTATTCTCTCAAGGGCTGGTCCCATTGTGTTCTTCTTATTCTCATTGTAGACAAGGGAATACAAATTAAGTAGTAACAGAAATGTGAAATATGAAGCTCCATGAATAATAAACTTCATAAAAGGAGTGTGAATTATTCGACCTACTCGAGATTTAGGGGCTAACAAGTAACACAGGGACAGAACTGGCCAGAAAATGCCAACCATCAAAACAGTCAAAATTTTCTTGCATGTGTGCTTGCGTCGATAGCCTGCCATCTGTCCAAACCACACAGTGTTCAGAAACTGCTGGCAGTTAGACTGAGCAACAAACTGTAAAGAAAAAAAAAAAAAAAAAAAGAAAGAAAGAAACAAGAAATCAGGCTTCTTAATATAGATTACTAATTTACAGTATTAAATTTCATTTTCAACCTATGGGTAGATACCAATGGAAAGGAAAAGGCAAGAATGTTAAGTTGAAATAATTATAAGATAAAAGTGCTATGCACCCATTATGATTATAAACATCCAGAAATTTAATTTCCTTCTAAAACCAGCAACTAAACATGAATTATATATACTGGACTTCTAATGGTTTTCAGGTCAAGAATGAGTTTTGATTTCTAATTATTTAGAACCTATCATATAAGTAACATCACACCTTAGACAGTTTCACTGTCTCTTGTTATACAGTGACCTTATCTGAAGAATAAGATACTGTTACTGTAAAATACTGTCCACATTGTAAAACACAACATCTTGTAAGATGAGGACTAAAGTGGCCAGGCAGTTTTATATGTATCAGTTTTTAAAATCATTATGGCTTTATCCAGCAGGGTTCATTTTAAATCAGAGTGAGCTATGTTGTGTTAATCCCTCAAAAGGAGATCATTTTGGTCTAAAGGTTATGTAGATTATGCAAATGTAGTTTCAAATTTCAGGCACTTATTTGCTTCAAGTTACACAGTAATAGATTTTACTAGAGGATCCTTTGTCATTTAATTAAATAAATAGCAACAAAAAGAACCTTGATATTACCATCACATTTTAGAAAACATCACAAAAAACTGTCTCTGTAATAAACTTGCCAGAAATAAAACATACTCTGTAAAGATACTTTCCTCATACTGCACAAAAAAAAGGCTGTTACTCTCCAACCACTGTGATAAAACCAAACTATGCTGAAAACCAGACAAAAATCTGAAATACTCCAGTATGCTTGTTTAACACAGGCCAGAATTGTGTAATGCTGGTTCTAAGACATTCCATAAGTATGGTTTATGAATGACTTTTATACAGTCTGCATTTTAACAGTTTCACAAACAATTTAAGCCTAGAAAAGTAGAACAGAGAAAATGATAATGACTTCCACAAAAACTAACTGAAAATAGGTTTTGCGTGGAAAGGAAACTTTCTCTCTGTCCCCAGTTCTTGCACTAGGATCCCACAAATACCCATTTGCCTTCTAGTACAGCAAAACTAGAGTTATAATTTGTCAAGGGATGAAGACAGCAATGACCTACTGATGGCATAAAATGTGCAACTTTCCTGGAACAGAGGCACTGTTCAGTTATAAAAGCATAGGTCTAACACCATTCTGAACAGCACAGATGAGGCCCGAGCCAAAGCTGAACAGCTAATGACAAGTGAGAAGATGATAAATCATGGATGGCACCTAAGGATCCATATTCCCCTAGGTAAGGATTTTAATGAGGAGCTGAACAAATAATTACCACTACCAGAGCTGTTCATAAAAGAGCAGTAGTCTATACTCCAATACAGAAAACACTACATTCTTCTCCACAGTAAATACTGAAGAAATACTTGGTATCTTGCAATATCATTTCCCTGTTTCATATGCAGACGTCCTGTGTATTACCATCTCTTCTGTAACTGGCAAATTTATTTCCACTTCTATGTCTAGAGGCAGAACAATAAAGTAAGTTAATCACTAGCAAAACATGATATGGAAAGCTTATCAAATTACTGCAAAGACAAACCTCTTTTTGATTATACTTGATTGCAAGTTTTAAGCGACTTAGGTTCATCCTCTCTTCCAACAACCCTCTTTTGTCCACGTGTTCATCGCTAGATGTGTGATTCAGAATAACCTCCAGCTCCCGTGAATTCCGTGCTTGTGCAAGCAAATCTTTAGCAAAGGTTTTGCACTGTTGAGCTAGCTCCTCATAATCATTTCTGAAAGATGCAGAAATAGTACACGCTATTACACTGCTCACAGATTTTCCATTAAATCACTGACAGTCCACTGTTGGTTAGGATTGTATGTTATGCTAAAACAAATAAAAAACCTCAGTGCAACAGCCATATGTCAAGATCCAAGCATTCTGAAGGCAGCTCTGAGTAGGTTTCACCATGCAACGTGACACTGACACTTCTGTTCTGTTTGAAACTCCACTAGATAGGAGAAAAATTGAGAAACACACCTACAGTGTACAAATCCTTATCTTACAAGCTCCATATAAAGAGTCAAAGCTTAGAATTATTTCCAAAATATTAAAAGTGTAGTAGTCACAAAATAGGACATTAGTGTTGGTCTAATTCCTACCTGAATTCAACCTCAACAAGGCTTAATTCTTTCAAGTCTGCACTAAGTTCAAAAGCTCGCAGGATTGGATCTTCCTCTGTCAACATGATTAAAGCAGGACTGGCCAAACACCGATAAATGTCAAGACGAAACCTTTGGCAAAAGATCAGGAAGCAAAATCAAGATGTTTCATTTGATTAGCAGTTTCAAGTCAGAACTTAGTCCAGAAATTTGCATAAAACAGTCAGCTAAAAAATAAAACAATTGGGTTTCTTAAAATCCGATACTATAAACTACAGTCTCTCACAATAAAGGCTGTAATATATTAAAGGAATCCACTCCTAAACTTCACCTTAAAGAGACAAAGGAAATATAATGAATCTGACAAAAAATACAGGAGAATGAAGCCTTTTTTTTTTATTACTATGATTGTGTTTGGTTGATCAATCTTACCTGGAATGTCGCAGACTATCTTTTTTGTTCTTTGCAGTACACAGAGTGCATTCACAGCCTACAGCGTGAGGCTTGGGCAATGATATGTCTTGCTTTAACAGCATGGTGAGAATTTCATAGTTGTTACGGTGAGCAGCTAAAATGACAGGTGCCACATCCATGGTGGTCGAGTACTCTGGGTTCTGAATACGTTCCATTAGTTTCTGGAATAAAATGTAGAAAGTATCTAAATTTATTACATACAGTTCTACTGCAGTGTTTACATGTAAGGGGTTATTTGAATGTTCAGCAATCAATCTCTACTTCAGAAAATTTCCCTATGTTTCATAACATGAAAATGAACAAATACTTGTAACCACATTCAAACATCTTACAGAGAAATACAGGAAAAAAATGGACACAGAAATGTTTCTGGTTGATTTACACAGAAAACCTGACATTCAGTGCCTACCTTCTCCAGTATACATGCATGATTTTTAAAAAGTGTATTTTGCTCTGGTTTGAGAGAAAATTATTATGAGCATATTTACTATCTAAACACAGCAAAAAAAAAATATCCTGCCTGTACCATACTCTGTTACACAACATCTTATTCCTTCCCAACCTTCACCTCTGCTTGTGAAGTTTTAAAAGTTATTTGGTACTTGAGCATTTCCAAGGTAAGTTTCAAGTAATTCATTTCAAAATGAAGAGCTGAGGTTTATAGGTTTGCCTGAAAAATCTAAGAAGCTTGAATATACATGTTATATCAATATATAATATATATATAACATGAATATACATGTTATAGGTCAAGTCTGCTAATCAATTTGCAAACAGTCTACAAGGAAATATTTATAACCAACTCTATTTTTTCTCTTCTGGACTTACTAGGCATCTGTTAGCATTTGGCATGTATAAACCCACTGGATTCCTTAAGTGGTAAAGCAAAATTACGTTAAGACAAAAGAAGCCGTAAAAATAATCTCTAATATCCAAATTCTATAACCTTAGAGATGTAGAATTTCATTCAAGGACATTGTTTTAAATATTACTGTTAGCCAGAACACAGTATCACAGCTCTCCACTCCCTGACCAAAAATCAAGGAATAACAACACTCAACTACAATGGTTGGTCTGGAGGATCTTTTTGGTCGGTGATTAAGTAGAATGTCAACAGCTCCCACCACTTCCGAGTCAATAGCCACCAAAAGTGCATCTGATGACTAAGGAAAGAAAACAAGTCAGATGTGAAAACAGCACTAACTTAGCATAAACAGTCAGTCTGAAGCCAAACTGCAGTTTGGTGTAGTGGTATTTTTTAATTTTATTTGTGAAGTACTGCAATGATGTTCTGTATTGTCACCACACGTACGAGCAGGGTACAAATTCAGATGACCATTCCAAGATTCAGCAGAGTATCACTGACAGTTTGTTTAACTGCATGAACAGCAGAAGAGCCAACTGCAGAAATTACCTCCCAAAGATGATTCAGGATACTTGCAAAAATAAAAGTTGTCAGGGACAGTTTACTTGGTTATTGACAATGTTAAACGTGCGTGCCTGTGTAACACAACTCAGGCACATGGGATACTTCAGCTCTGCATTTGTTGTTCTGTGGTAAAGCCAGGAACCTCAGCTATTTTTTCTGGGCCGATAACTACTGCTGAAACTTCTCTTGAGATAAACAGCTTTTCCTATTCCCTACAGGTGATATTATTCTTTTTAATTCACTCGACGAAATTCAAATTTTTACTTAAAAAATAAAAGACATAGCTTTGATTATCACCACTAAAAAGGAGATCCAGGGAGAGGAAGGCCTGTGGCTTTTTTTCACATCCAATATCAAACACCTAATCAAATCACTGTCTTACATAATTAAGCCATCACAGCTACAACTGTCCCAGTAGCAGCAGAGATGCTGCACATAGTTAAGGAAGTACTGCTGGTATGAAGCCGCCCCTGCTATCAAGCACAGATCCAAGTTTAACAAGAAAGCACTGTACAAACACATGCTTGCCTTAACTTAAAATAATCTAATACAATGGGCATTTTTTCTAACTCTTGCTACCATTTTAAAAGTTACTACACGCCACAGCCAAAGAGATCTCTGCATTCCACTTTGTTTAATATGCTGCACTCAGATTATATACTGTTTATTTTACCTGAAGACAATGTATATATTATCTCTGCAACAGGAATAACATTTAAAATAAAATTCAGACTTGTTCATATAATTCAAAATGTTACTATGCATTTGCCATGCCAATAAAATCCCACTAGAAAAATAAACAAGTGAGAGAACCCTTTGGCAACTATTAAATGGAAAAAGAACTGAACTGCCTATAACGACAGATGTTTATTTCCTTCTAAATTCTGACAGATTAATAGAGAAGATATTTCAAGAGTAGAAAGCACAGATCAGTGAGTACACTGAAAATTTTCAAGACCTTAAGTGTGTTGTGTACCTGGCAGCCATAATCCAGAAGAAGCTGCAGTATGTCCAGATTCTCATTTTCAATGGTTATGGTAACAGCATTTCGTCCCAGCACATCCACACAATTTATGTTCATTTCACCCGAGCTGTTCTCCTCCAAGAGCTTCTTAACCATGTAATAGTCACCTGCACAAGTAACATATGAACGTCACTCAGTATTACCAATAGAAAGCACTAAAAGCATGTGAACGTTGTAAGTACCAGCTATCATCAAACAAGACAACGTTCTATAGGGGACAACGGACATTCAATAAGTCAGACAAAAAGTCAAGGTAGATGAGCATTCTCTCATCAGAGAGTACTAAACCAGCTCTTACACAGACTACTTATTTATTTATTTATTTTCTAGCTACCACCACTGCGGAAACACTCCTGGGGCTGTGAGCTACCCTGAACACACGGCCCGAAACCAGCTCTGCGCCTAAACACACCCGCTTCCACCACCACGCTGATGTCTTCAGGCACAGAGAACCGGGACGTGATCCACGGCCTCTCCCAGTTCAACATTTCGGACGTGTTAAGGTCAGTTTGATTTAAGGCTGTGTGTCTACTCCAGGGTAATTAAATATATGCTTAAAGTAAGCTGGGTATTTTAGAAAGGAAAATCTCTTCCCGTCCACCGCCACGGGTGAAAATCACGGGAGCCCAGTCTCGCTCGTTCTGGGGATGCCCAGATACGCCCCCAGTTTTAAACAGCCCTACACCCACAGACTCTTAACAGCGATCGCAGCGAACACCTTAGGAACTCTTCTGACACAGAAGGGACTCCCTCAGCAAACACACAACGAGCTGGCCCAACGCCCCTTCCCTCGGCGGCTGCAGGTGCTGGGCATGGGGGGGGGGGCCGAGCTGCGGGCCAGGGCAGAGCGGCCCCTCCGCGGGCGCGCAGCGAGCCCGACCAGGTGCCGCCCCAGCGGCAGCCACGCAGCGGGGCACGGCCGGGACCCGGACACTCGCGGTATTTGCCCCCAGTCCCCGCCGAAGCCACTGAGGCGCCCGGGGCGTTGCCGCCGGCGGGCGGAGGCGGGTTCGGGCCCTGGGACTCAGCGGCCTCGGCCTCCTCTGCCCGGGGGTGCGGCAGGCGGGGCCGGGCCGGGCAGCGGGGCCGGTACCTTTGTCGCAGGCCAGCAGGAAGAGTTTCTCGTCCAGAGTGGTCTCTTCCTTCACCTGTCGCACGTCCTTCAGCGCCAGCAGCTTGTTCGGCGAGGCCGAGGCGGACGGGTCCGCGCTCTGGTACAGGGCGGCCATAGCGCCGGCTCTGCCAGCACCATCGGAGCGCGGGCGGGGCGGCAGCGCAGGACCCCGCGACCCCCGGCGCCCGCTGCCTCCCCAGAGGGAGCGGGGCGACAAGCTCCGGCGCTGTCAGTCCCCGGGGCAAGGCGGAGAGCCGCTGCTCCCCGCCGCACTGCGCAGGCTTCAATGGCGGCTACTCCGTGCGAGGGGCAGTGGAAGATGGGCGGGGAGGAGGCGCTGGGGGCTGTGGCGACCGACCGCGGGACGAGGCTCCCCTGCCACAGTCGCCTCACCGTCTTTCTCTGGGCTTAGTCTCCCTCCCGACAGGATTCAGGGGGCCAGGATGGGCCGGGGTTGGGGCCCGCGACCCTCAGGAGCTGGGAGGAGGATTTCGCGGGCTTCCTTCAAGGGAGCTCGTCTCGCTGCACAGTGAGGCAGCGAGAACACGCACTGCGGCACGGCCCCGGCATCCAGCTACTGATCCTCTCCCTTTCTGCGTTTGCCCCTAAATCTCCTTTTTTCTCCCCGCCGGTACCGTGACTGAAGCCCTACTGAGCCCAGGATCAGGCTGGACAGCCCCAGGAGCGCTGCAGGAGGCACCTGCTTAGAGCAGTAATGGCCCTATACTCGTGAAAGTGTCTTTCATTCATTTTCCTCTTCTGTGAATACTTCTAGAAAACCTGGTTTTCCTTTTCATATTAAAATTACGTGCTATTTTGTCCTTAAATGTCAAAAAGACATTTACATCTTATATGAGCTACTAGACACCTTTTTTCCCCTCATTATGACGACCTACAAGAACTTCCCCTTTCTCTAGGATGCAGCATGTAGAGGGACAGAACCAGAGCTCATAGCTTTACCAACTTTAGGATTAATATACGTTGAAAGGCTGAGTCTTTTTCTAATCTTCTTCAGAAAAATCATGTTTGGTTAGCACGTGCCCGCTTTCAAATGAACATTATTCCAAGAAGATAATTCTTTTGAGATAGTGTTAGCTGACAGTTCACTACATAACTCTTATTTAGCTTCTGTGTCACACTTCTAATGCCAAAAAGAATGAGATGATTGCCCCTGAAAACCCATTTCAAGTTCATCAAAGCAAGTTTAAAGTATTTCTGGACATATAATAATGACCTACATAATTGTAGCAGATTTTTTCCTAAAGGAAACAAACCACTACAGCAACAACTTACACAACAAGAAATACCGATCTTTAGAGAGGAAGTTGCCAAATGTCTGGGCAGCTAAATACAGTACTTCAGAATTACGTATCTCAAGAAAAAAGAATTTATTTTGTGGTATAGATTAGATTAAAAACTGTCTCCAGCATCAGTGCAAAGAACTCAAATTCTGTACAACACACAGTCCTTGGGAACGGGGATGGGAAACCAGGTTATTAATTTATTCTTGTCCAGACAATACAAACCAGTAACCAGAGACAAATGGATCAAAATCCTCAACTCTCACTCTCCCCTTACATAATAACAACTAAATGGATACATCATCTTTCTGTTAATATGTTGTGCAAGATACTTAAGATGTAAAACTTAGTCCAATTTGGGTTCTTGGGTTTTGCCATATGTAGGACTGTGTCAGGAACTGAGAAACAGCAGCTTCATACTTAAAAGCCAACACAACCAAAACCCCACCTCTGTTTTATTATGTTTTCTTTCTTCTGTAATGTTTGATGTCTGGTAATATTATATGTCCGTTTCCAGAATGTTTGATGAAAATGTACAGCTGCAAAGCAAGGAGTAAAAATACTGAGTTTAAAATTAATAAGAAAATAATGATGGACTTCATCGCATCCAGACAATAAACCAGTCTTTGTAGACAAAACCTCTACACACATGATACACACTTCAGGAAAATCAAAGAAGTCATCTGTAAGGAACTGCAATACATTAATATGAAACCCCAAACTGGACTAGCCAGATCTTTATTGTTTTATTATACAATATTTTATGAAAATTAAAAAAATAAGATGTTTAGTCCAACTGCAAAAGCTAACGCATATGCAGACTTTGTAACGACATGATTCTATTTCTGCTTGCTAGTTGCTGTTTTTTCTTAAGACACAGAACATAAAAGTTCCTGCTCAGTAACAGAACAAAACTACCACATATAGTAAAAGATTTTTCCCACGAAAGAGTTTCATCAGCTTTATCAATATTCATTCCTTTCCAGACATTATGATGGGCCTTTGCTTGCTCTCACTGATGTCAATGACACAACTCTCATGGACTCAACAGGAGTTCAAGCTCTCAAAGAATAAGGCAAGGATGATCACTTCTGTGCAGTTAGGAGTAATAGAACAGGATTGGAATGCACCTTGAGACTTGTATGACTAAAAGTAACTAACATCCACAAAAGTTAAACAGTGTTTCACAATAGGTCCTGAAATAACGTTTGTAAAATTAGGCAGATTCTTGCAAAGCTACGGAAACTCCTACGAATGAAGCCCGATTAATATGGTGTGGTTTGTTTTTCTTTAAAGCAATACAAACGTGTGATGTTAATTTGGTAACGAACACGTTCTGAAAACACCATTGCCCATAAATAATCAAAGTGTCATGAAACTGGATAAAATTATAACTCTTATAAACACATGATTAAAATGGAATTAATTAGTGTATTTACGCATACAAATTTTCTCGTTTTATACTAATCTTCAGAACTCTGTAAACTGCGAGGCATTCATTGTGCTTAACATGGCAGGGAGTTGTGTAACATCTTCATTATTTTATTTTGTTCAGTCCTCTTCCCATCAAACACGCAAACACTGTCATCACCATTTTTGGCTTCACTTCAACCAGATCATCTGGGAGAGCGTATATACGAGCACCGATTTTTCGAGCGACTGAAATGGCATACCTTGGGAGACAAGAGAAAAATACCTATTATTTTCCTTGCATCTACCAGAATGCCAAGATTCCCAACAGCAACAGATTTTACTAGCAGTAAATTCAGCACTTACTCTCCATGAGACCACGGACACCTTACTGTGCAGAAAGCACGTACCGGCAGTTGTGTCGGCAGACAGTTTGCTGCTGGTTATCAAAGCATTTCTTTTTTGTCCAAACCAATATGGGTTATGGCAGGCTATTAATAAACCCCTTGCAGGGCAGTGCTGGTAGGTCACATCAGCCATGAATTTGAGTTCAGAGTTTAAATATGCTAGAAAAATAGCTCTACAAGATTAAAATTTATAATAATAGTTGATTTGTTTCAAACAGAGTATATTAGTGTAATCTCTATTAACAAAGCAGTAAATTCATGCAATTCCTGCACTTTAGGAAAACAGAGAGCATTCACTTAAAACTTACTTAGCATTATTCAATTTGTCCTGGTAAGAAAGATCTTCTCTCTTGACCATTTCTGGACGAACTGCTTTTGGTGAAATGGCATCTATTAAATCTAGGACAGGCAAACTAGTGCTAATTGATTTGTCCTGAAAGAAAAGATTCAAAAAATTAATATAAGGAATTTGCTTTGATTATTCCATCTTCACAATGCATAAACCCCTACAGCACATCTTGCTTATTGAAAGACAGCAGCGTGTTTTGTTACTTTGTGTGATGGTTCAGGGCCCTCTTTAAGAGGTCTAATGTTTTTTTTCCCCACAACCAAAATGGTAAGATTCACACTCAATGTTGATATTATTACGCAATGGTTTGAATTTATTTAATGAAAGAAACAGCCCCCCCTTCCCTAAGGAAGAAAACTTTGAAAGAAGTCCAAGGACTAGACTTTCTAGACAACAAAAAGGTATTTTCCTGCCCCAGGTACTTTTATTTTTCTCCTTTTCTTCTAATGGAACTATTTTCTGCAGTAGTTATGAAAAATTACAAAAAGAATGAGCCAACTCAGATGGAATTTTGAGCTAGTACGAGCAGTCTGTTTTGAATTTAATACACAGACACATTTTCTTCTATTCTTAAAACAGCAAGTGCTATAGCCATCATTATTTCTTCCCAACTGTTAAGGCAGATAAGCAGCTGATGATGTCAGGACCAACAGCAAACATGCCCGTGAGGCTGACTCTGTTTTTTTAATCTTACAGTAGCAATTATAATTTATTTTTGTTTCTTATTAACAGACTTGTAAAATACATTTGAAGATTGACAGACTATCAGAAATATTTCCTTATAATATTTTCCATATACACTTACTCTAGCTAAAAGCTAAAGCCAAACTGTTAACACATCGGGGTAAAAATCCCAGATCTTATTATATGTGGAAAGAAGAGTAAATTAATGTGATTACCTTGAAACTTGTAATTGAAGTTTTCTTATTTGCTTTTGCTAGCGTTTGATTCACCCACTTAATAATAATTTCATCATTTACTTTTTCCCCCTCTCCAAGGTCTGATAGTACATTCAAAGTATACCTTTAATAAAAAAAGCAAGAGTTGTGGTTGAATTCAACTCTGTTAACAGTACAAAGCTACAAGCAAAAGTAAAATGTTACTTCAGCACAATAACACCACCAAGTACTCATTTTCCTAAGTTAACCTTACCTTATAAACTATTTATTACTTCACATCAATTTTTTTGTTGTTGCAAGAAAAAAATAACATCCCAAAACTCATAATATGCACTGTTGGATTTTCTTCATTTATTTGTTTTACTCAGCACATTGTAACTAATTTTACTTTATAAGCTTAAATAGCTCCCTACTTCCAAGTCACCTTAAAACTGGAATCACAACAGTCTGAGAAACAAAAAGCATTAAGTGTTTTGGGGTAGGTGTAAGAAAATTAACTTCTGGGAAGTATTTGCAATAAAATACTCATTACTGAAATCCATTTATATTATCCTCTTTCCTGCTCAGTGCACTACCAAGATTTGGATTTTATGACAGTTAAATTACTATAGTTGTGATGGCCAAAAAAATTCTTTCAATTTTGACTTCTATAGCATACATCACCTCTCCCTATTTATCTTTGGTTGGTTGTTTGGTTTTTTTTTTTATTTTAATTTAAAGTACTCTCTACTTATCTTTAAATTGCCTTGATGTACAGGGACACGTATACACACGTGCACAGTACATGTGTATACACATCTGTCCTATACTGTGCCTAACTTACCTTCTCATCAGCTGCCATACCAAAGCCAAAGTCAGAGTTGGATTACCCTCATTTAGATCATGTCCAGCAATACCAACCAGTGAGAATTTGGCTTTTGTCTTCCCAAGTTCTACTGCATAATTGCAATTCTCAATCTAAAAAATAAATGTCATGTGCAAACAATGAAAACACCTTAATATTTCTATAATACAGATCTATAATCTATGTGTATTTTGAATTACTTTGGCTTACTGCTACCTATGGTGAGATCTGGAGCTAGAGAAATATTTCTAGCCTTTCTACACTGTGATTAAAGTAACATATTTTTTACTATAAATGGAAGTATACAAGATTCCACTACTTTTTTCACACTGCAGAAAGTCAAGTTCACTTCCACTAAATCAAATAAATTAATATATACTTGCATCAAAACTGAATTTGGAAAAAAATATTGAAATGTATTTTTAAACAAGACAGTTTTTCTTTTTCCTTCACGTTTCAGGCTTCATAATGATCATAAAATTAACTAGAAGCTTGGTTTCCACATCTTGCACAAATTCTCCTAGCAGTACTGAAACTGCTCTGGGAAGAAACACCTCACAATTTAAGAGCATCAGGCAACAATAAGTAAAATTTTCAGGCCTGACAGAGCTTATATTATCCTAATCAGATCCTAAATTAAATATTGCCAAAAGGTGTACACATTTAGGAACTGAAATCATACTTTGTATAGCTGCTATTTGTTCTTTGGGATATCATCTGGAAGATAATTTTTTTCTACGCCCCCCCTTTTTTTTTCCCCCCTGGGACTGTTTCACTAGCATGCAAATCTAGACAATCCAGATTACCACGAACAGCACAATGGGAGACAGTAAAACTGGGCTTACTGCAGAGGATCTACCCACCTTTTTCATATTACCACCGAGCAATGGATAAGGAGGTTTGTTGACATGGTTCCAGTCAACCGGCACACGAGTCATATCATACAGTTGGAAGATTATTAAAGCATCAGAGAGGTCACTAAACCAGAGTAAAACAAAGTTTTCATGTACAAAAGCATATAACCACAATGAAAATGTGAAGTACATGACAGTTCTTGAAGTGCAATAAGCTGAGGAAAAATTCCAGTCATATAAATTTGTGTTGTTCTGTGGAGAAACTGGACTGTATCCTATTTCTTGAATTCTGCAATTATTTACATTAAATTGTATATTTAATGTCATTATTTTCACAAATCTTGGTGAAGTAAGCACAGCCAGGCTTTACCAACTTCAATTAAGTAACTCTTTTCATAGGGTAGGTATAGATAAATCATCAAGCTAAAGAGTTTTCACTTACTGATCCAGTTTTAGTTTCCTCAGGACTTTCCAAAATGTTACATACTCAATGCTTTATCTACACTTACAGATGTGTTTTGCTAAAGAATAATCAAACCCAATATACTCCTGATAATCCCCTTCAGATGCTTGCTAAGTGAAATTCTCTATATTAAACTACCTACAGGCAATGTCACCTTACAGAGGTCAGAAAACAGAAACAGTGATACCTAACAGCAAGTATACATGTGAGCAGATGTTCTCACTTGCTCTCTGTATCCCATCTTTTATTAATAGGAATTGAATCAACTGTTGACACGATTTGAAAGTGGTGAAAAGCATCTAAAAAGCATGCTAAAAAGCTCTTCGTTTTGAGGGAATACCACACTGCATAGATTCTTACAGTCTACTCAGCAGACATCTATCCTTTCTTACAGTTCAGAATTACATTACTGTTTTAATAAGTTTGTTGTCATTTCATCTGTCATGAGAGAAAATAAAAATCATGCATTAAAAACCACAATTATCTCAACTTTTTAAAAAATTCAAAGTACAAGGAGGTGAGGAGAGCACATCAAAACGTTTTTTTTCTAGTATTTCTAGATAATGAGTAGAGTATCTCTCATTCTAGATTAGATAAAAGTAGAATATCTGAGTCAGATACTACTTGATGGGGTTCTACAGACCAGTTTTGAAGTTCCTATCACACTGTATGGAAACCTGGAAACCACTGTTCCAGTAGAAATGCAACTTTCCTTCCTTCTTCCCTCCTTTCTTCCCCTGTCACCCAGAAGAAATCAAATTATTGCTTTTAAAAAAAGCCTTACCTGTATAAATGATTAACATATGGATTTACACCCAGTGAATTCATCCAGTTTCTGAAAGTCCTTTCTTCTTTACTTTCTCCTATGGTGACAAATATAATTCTATATAAATTATTGGAAAAACAATTTAATAAGCCATACTTAAATGGCTCTCACAGAACTTCCCCCCCCTGCCTCAGCCCTGCCACCCCTAAGAATAAGTTCATCCTTTCTCTAACAGCAATCTCTACTGGCCAATAAGCTGAGGCAATCCTATCAAAACCAGAGTCCATAAGGTCTGGGCACAAGGCCAGAGACACTACAGGGAATACTATTAGACTACATTTTTTTTCCTGTGTAACTACAGCTTGATAAAATACAGAAATTCCTTGTTGGTTTTATTTTAGGTAATTAATATATCACAGAGAAAACTGTGATGATTAATAGCAATTTCTTAAAATCAAAATCAGTGGAAACTGCATTCAACAGTATCTTTAAATCTGTTTGAAATGGCTTATTTTTATTACAAATTAGTACTTGCACACTTATTGCAATTGCATCAAACTCCAGAACCTCTAGCTCCACTTCTTTCCACACGAGTTCCCAGTATTAATTTGTGAAGGTCCTCCCCAAAGCAACAGACCTCAACTTTTGAGACACTGGAGGCTTAGCAAGGCAATATTGTTATCAGTTGATTTTGTGAAGCTATTTATACTGCCACAGGGGCTAGTTATTCTTGCAGTTTGGACTAGCAACTCTGCCTATGAGAAATGCAAAACATTCAGTAGAAAATAACCCACCCTTCACTTCCCCGAGTTACACCCTTTTTACCCATTGTGATCACAAGTTCCAAATCTAATGTTCTCTATGAAGCTACAGTTTGCAGTAATGAGTTCATTTTCTACAAACAGCATCACCTAAATTTTAACAATGTATCTGTGGCCAGTGGCATATGAATCAGTGCTGCAGTTGTTTCCTCTCACATGAAGGAAGACTACTGAAGAAAATATTTAGCCTACATCTATGAGCATGGAATAACCTCATGACTTTGTTCCCCTGGGCTGATAATCCACAGTTCAGAAAACAGAAAGGACATTGAAGCGGAAGAAAATCTCCCCCCCAAAAATGAAAGAACAGATTTCTCAGGACTGAAACAAGTAAAAAAAAAACTAAGATTTTTCTTTGTTTGTTTTTTTTTTTTTCTTGCTCTTCAGAGGATAATGGTACTGAGTTTGTGTAACCAGGTTTATGTAGCAAGAAAACTGTGTCATTTAGTTCACTACTCTGTGTTCATTACAGAACAATGTTCTGGCAAAATGAAGCTACTGTATAAACATGTATTT
This sequence comes from Actenoides lindsayi, assembly GCA_025331215.1. Lineage (NCBI taxonomy): Eukaryota > Metazoa > Chordata > Aves > Coraciiformes > Alcedinidae > Actenoides > Actenoides lindsayi. The sequence goes on along the minus strand of WTSP01022374.1, from coordinate 33,309 downwards.
ATCATTACAATAGAAAGAAAAGCTCTTGAATATTATTTTTCCATGAAATATGTCATAACATCAGGTTTTAGATAGAGGTTACAATTTTAATCAAGGTCTTTTCCTCTTTTACACAAAAAACCTCTGGATTTCAAAATATATTTATAAAAAATTAGATTTAGAAATTTCAGCTCTGACATTTTTCCAACAGAATTAATTTTATTAAAAAAAGCTCAAGTTACTAGTTTTATTCCAATTGTTATGAGATAGATTATATTCATACTACTGATATTTTCTAAATTATGAGGTCTTTCATATGTAATTCAAGCGATTTTTTTCAAAGATTTACTTATAAAAATTACCAGAGAGTCACAGAGGAATACATGCTGAAACATGCAGAAAAATACTATCCTGCAAGATCTTCAGGTCAGCTTTGTTTCACATATTTCTTCTGACAACAAAATTTAAAGTACAGCAAAGAATCACATTTTATGACAAAGGTATTAAAAACATCAGTTTTTCTGTAAAAAAACCCTAACTAGCAACAAAACTAACCAAAACAAACAAAAAACCCTACAATCAAAATTAAAGCATGCTATATAATTTATGTTTATAGGGAGTATAGTATTTTGAAGCAAGTTCCTTTGGGTTTTTTTTCTTCTTAGAAGTTTTTAGACTTACTGAGCTTTGTTTGAGTTGGTTTGCAATACCTAAAATACTGACTGCAAAGCGCTTGTAGGAACACTTGTCCATTGCAGAGACAGTACCAAGATTATTTACTGAACTCTTACTAAACAACACGTAGCTACAAAAACAGATACTCACAACTGCACTCAGGACTGAGAATTTTAAACTGCATGCTTAACAGTGTCAAAAGAATCCAAAGGAGCCAAGCAGGAGCAAAAGCATGCAAGTTGGGCAGCATCCTTTTGGATAGTGGGAATCCAGGAACTAAATCCAGCATACTGTATTTAATATGCCACTGTAAACAAATCCCCTTAGCATGCAACACACAAGCCTTTCTAAGTTTTCCAGATGGCCGAGGACGGACCAATTTTTTTTCTCACTGGTCTTTTTATTCAAAATATACCTTGTGATCTTATCAGGAGCATATCTTCTGCTGAGTGGTGCAGCAGATAGCCCAGATCATTGGAAAACTGCAGAAAGAGGGCAGAGCTACACAGAAGAAAGAGGAGCAAATTTGGTAGTGTCCTTTATATTTCTTGTCATCTCTTTCTTTCAAATCACTATACTATGGAACCGAGTGGAAAGTAGCCATAGGGATGGGGTCAAGAATCCAAAGGGCTCCAAATACCTATGATTCTCTCTGAAAGGCAGCAGAGCTCAAGATGCAATCTGCACCCTAAATTCAGCTGTCCTGAGTGGGATTAGTTAACCCTCTCTTGGTAACTGTCTCGAAGGCTGACGCTGGGCTAAGCAACAGCAGCAGAGGACATCTACACTGAAGGAAGTGGGGGTGGATACAAGTCCCTCTTCCTCCACTCAAGAATTCAGCTTCCTGTGTCACTCCAAACTCCACTGCCTCCCCCACAAGGGAGAGGTTCCTCAGAGCAACAGCAACACTCAGTTAAAGGTTGTGCATTGACTGAGGTGAGGATTCCTCCCTCCATCCCCATACAATACCAAATGTTCATTGTGCTGTGTCAGTATACCTGGGGGAGATGCTCTCTGTACACAAGTGCACCAAACATTATCAGAGCAGATGTCACTTTATGCAGTGTTCATTATCTTCAACCAAAGGGAACAGCCACATAATACTTGTTTGGGTGAAACTGAAAAGATGGAATTTATGCAGGAAAATGAAGACTTCCAGAAAGCTCTACTTGCCCACACGTGTCTAAAGCTTTAACACCTTGGTTCATGGAAAGTTCCTACTGATTAAACCCACAGACCTACATGACACACTGCAAGTCCTGTCCAGATTTTATACGCAGCATGTTAGGCTTGTGGTTTGCTGTTTTGGGTTTTTTCCTTCTAAATCACAGAAAAATACAAGAACAATGGAAAAAATCAACCAGAAAAGGACAGAAATGATTAAAACACTGGGGGGAGGGGATAAAACAGAAAAGAAAAGAAAAATTGCAAAGTAAACACTTGTAAGGAGTACAGAAAAGTACTAAATACAGTACCTACATTAGGAGGGGTCAAATCTGCATTTCATGAAGCAAAATAGGAAAGCATTATAAATGATGAGTCAGATTTCAATAGACAATCTATGACAAAACTATTAAAAAATAAATGTCGTGGTTTATATCACTACCTTGAGAAAACATCAGTAAAAACACAGGATTTTATGGGAATACAAATAAAGCAAATTAATAGAAAAACACATTTACAACATTGTGTTTGACTGAAATAACTATTTTGACAGTTGAGATCTATATGACACCACAGGAGTTATTATCTGGGGGCAATGAAGAATCATCTACTTGCCTTTGAACAGATAACATTGGCATGATTATCCATCTCTAAAACATATACTATAAACAGTAAGTTAAATTTGGCCAGTATTTATCCTTACAAAATCATAATCTATCATTCAGGTGACTGTAACTTTTTACAAGTTATTTTAGCTGAGACTTTTATCTCTTCTAAATACTTTAGGTAAGTTCAGAAATTAGTTCAGATATTTTTTTGCCATGTCAATGAAAACTCTTCCAAATTTGACCAACTTTTCAGTGTTTTGAATCACGACCTGCGACTTCATGTTCAGAACAGAGATGCTGTGTAGATTTCCAAGAACACACATTTCTAACAGAATTGCCAGCAAGGGAAGAGCAGGCTTTTGCTTCCAATTATTTGTCCTGGTCAGCAGGGACTGCAGTGACTAGGGATATCACAGCTGAGAAGGGAAGACTACCTCCTATGCTCCAATACCTCTACCACAGCTGGCACTCAGCTGAAACTAGAAGAGCAGGAAGCCTGAAACAGGAGTTGTCTGAGGGATACAAGATTTGTGACATTGGGATGCAGCAGAGCAGACAAATTATGAAAAAAAGAGGAGCAAAGGAAGATGGACTCACCTAGATGGAAAGGAAACCTGATAGGAACAGTAAGAGGAAGGCAGGAGTAGGCAGTGCAGAGGAAATGTGTGAACATTGCTGATGATTCTCCCGAGTGCGGCACCCCTGATTCTCACCACTCCTTTGAGATCAGTGACACAACTGTGAAATACACTGGCAGGAACCATTTCATTATCTGAGATTAGCTGGTCCACACAAAGGGTAACAGCCAAAGGTTGCTACCAATTATCCCTTCATCTCTGGCATTAGGGATCTGAACCGTACAATTCAAGTCCCAACTTGCTGATGTGTCAGGACCTATATAGGTTGCTGATACAGAAGCCTTTTTTGTAATGTTTCCTGTTTTAAAAGGCAACAAACTAATACACACAAATATGTATATATAGAAAAACACAGTATGTGAAAAGTACTTTAAAAGACTATTAGAGTTGCATAGTATAGCACTGCAAATTAGGGAAAGCTAGAATTTGTGCATCAGCTAAAATATAAACAGTATGGAAACAAGCACAGGAAACTAGAAAGGGAGTAAAAGGACAGTTTTTGCTCCTGCAAATGAATGACAGAAGGTTATTCAGGAATAACCTTTGGTCAGGCTAACACAAGTGAACAATAGTCACAGTTCGGGGAGTTCTACTAAGGCTTGAAATGCTATTGAGAAAGCTCTACAGGCTGGTGTTCACACAGGGATCCTGTATCACAACCTAGAAGGAATACTTAAATAGAAATCACTAATATTCTTATCTCCAGTATGCTTAGTAAGTTGAGTACCTTCTAATAAATTGAGATCGTAAGATGAATTGTCAGGCTTGTGTAGGGCTGGATATGTGTTAAAGAGATTTGCAACAAAAGCCAAATTGAGCTTAGGGTTGCCTGCAACCACATCAGCTGGAGTTACAAACTGTCTGCAGCCCAATTTATCTGCCTGTTGAAGCATGTATTCAGCTCTCATCAAGTCATTTTTATCCTAAAAAAAAAGAAAGGAAAAAAAAGGAAAATTAATTTCTAATGAATACTAACATGCTTCCATTCTCTACAAGATCTTCAGTTTGGCAAATCTTTAACTGACCCCTGTCAGCTCATAACACAACACAACACCATTCCCCTCTTCCCATCTTCCTTCCACTTTCTTTCTGTCCTTGACTTCTGTGGCTTCCTGCACAGCATTCCTCATGAATCACAGCAACAGCAGCCAGAGGTATACTGGTTGTATTTCCATTTCCAGGCTGTTTCCACACTGCATATTCTGCTATATATGCCAAAGTTTCACCATCATTGCTTTAAACTGATATTCTCAATTACAGGTGATGCCCAAAACTCTCAGTAAGAATTTGAATGCTTCAGCATATGATAATCCACTATCTTGCTTTCCTTTTACTATTTTTACCTCTGAATTGTTTTAAGTTGGTAACCTATATATTATTTTGTTTATTCATCTTTATTATTACTCTACATGGAATAAGACAGTGTCCAACAACATGTAGCATATACTTTTTGCCTCTAATCTTCACACTAGCATTTCTATTTATAGGGAAATGTGTTAGTAATTAAGTCAGTAATTCAGTGCTGATACACTCACCCAGAAACTTGCTCTAGAACAAGTTGTTACATGTTATTGATGCTGGTTTATAACCCATTACAGAACATGATCATATCAATTGTAGGAAACTACATGGAATAAAGTAATTACTATCCTTTCTTACTCCTCGAAAAAACCAAAGCAAAAGCAAACAAACAAAACAGAACTCTGTTCATGAAGGAGTTTGAAAGAACTAAAGCTTGTAAGCAAGTATAATTTTGCATGTGGGTTTTCATTATTATAGAGAATAACAAGATTCTACTTAAGATTCTGACATGTATAGATATCTATATCTCAGACAGGCAGTTCAGTTTTGTATCCAATGCATTCTCTGAATAATCCTTCCTATGTACGTACCACCTTAGAGAAAATTGTTTTCACCTTGGCTGGTTTGAGACTACCCCTTTACAACTTCAAGCTTGCTGGATGCCACACTTTCCTGCTAATTGTTGGAAGGGCTCACATGTTACTGCTGAATGCTATTTGGTTTGAGGAAGGATCACAAAGTTTATGAAGTCTACTCTTTTTTTCCTTGTCTAAATTCCAGACCTGAGCAGGATCTTGTAATATTCATGTTGGAAGACCCAACTGAAAATAAAAATCAGTTCTGCACTACTCCAAGCAAAACACAGCTCCAATTTTCAGACTGCAGGATGCATAATCCTGTTCCAGTAGCACATGGATCTTTACTCAAGGTTTTACTCACTTAAGCTTTTGTGACATTTGAGGAATCTCACTGAGCTTTGCTATGCTTTACAAAACAGAAGAGGACTGTGGGACAGCCTTGTAACCAGGATATTGTATACATACACAGAGGTCTCAGATCATTCCAGTCTATTTTTATGTTTCTGGATACTTACATGAAATCCTGAAAAGTCAATTTTAATGGGCAATTCATGCAGGTCATCTCCTTTGGGTGCTATCTGGTTTAACAGATGGTAATATGCTTTTGAATCCTAAAACAAGCAATATAATAAAAATTAAAAAATAAAAAAAGCATGTAGCCTTTCATAGCTATTTACTGCTCTTACAGTCCAATTCAAAAGCCACAGAAGTCAAAAATATGGCACCCTAATTTCAAGAAATATGGATGAGGTCACACAGCCATTTTACTGCACTATTTCACATAGAACTTATTTATTTAGCCAGATGGAATGTCTGTTAATTATTCTGGACAATGCTAGTTAAATTTATTCTGCTGCATATGAACTGGACACCTGTAATTAAGATATTTAAGGCAACTCTATATAGGCTAGCCACAAAAATCACCCCAATATGGATCTTCTTTTCATTGTTGGTATTTTATTCTTTAACTACCCTTTTCAAATATACTGTTTCAGAAAATTTTCTCTTTCATAGTTGACACAGTAATAAGAATTAAAAATGGAGAGGAAAGTGGATCTTTTAGGATCAATCTATAGGGACAAAATAAATTACATTTACTGATGCAGTTTTCAGTGGGCTTCTGGGTTTTGTTCCCCCCACTAACAGCAGGAAAATAAAACGAAAACCTGCTAGCTGTAGAAGTATTTAATAGCATGGAATATTTTTACCATAGTAGCAGTTTGATAGTGATCAAAATAATGCTCTTCCAGTGTTGAAAAATGCAGGATGAATCTATAGCTAGAAAAATGCAGATGACTATTTTTGGAAATACTTCTGATCTGACTCTTTTGTTTCTATTCAGTGTGTTTAAATACCATTATATTCAATTATCAGAGTGATACCTACATACCTTAATGTCTTGGCTGAAGTTACTGATTTTCTGCCACCCTGCATTGGCCAGATGGTAGTTTACCCAGCGCAGCAAGAGATCTTCTGGGGAAAGCTTCATTAACTGATCTAGTTCTTCCTCTTCATTTAGCAAGGCAATAAGAGCTACAAGCAAGTTTGAAAGAAAGCTGAAATCGTTGCTCTTGCGGTGTCAGTTAATTCCAGATTGCCAGCATTGCTACACTTGGCATTACTCTTACCTTCGTTTCTGGAGATCTCAATATCAGCAAACAGACCAACTTTAATGATCTGCCACAAGAGTCCCAACACCAAGTGTGGTTTTCCTTCCTGCAGATCCTGTGATCCGATATTGACGACCGTACAGCCAATAGCAGATGCCGAGTTCAGAGCCAGGTTGAGGTTTTCCTATTGGGAATATAATTGTTTAACAAATTTATAAGGTTGTAACTCTTAGTGAATTAGTTCATACTAAACTGTGTAACTTTCAGAAGTTATAAGAAACAATGCATTATTACTTCAGTGGTTTCCAGTGGAAAACTGCACTCTCGAGATTTTTTTGTGAACCGCCACATATTTTTTTCAGAATTTAATGGGAACCATTATTGACAGGTTCACTGTAGACACACCAAAAAAATTTAAGACCACCTTCTGCAGATTGCATCACTAAGGGATACTCCAACAAAAATATTTTTTATAATTCATAAGTATCACATAGACAAACTGTATAATATTGCTAAAGGGGCTCAATCCTGTGGAGAAAACATGCTCATATGGAATTCTGGCCTGTGCAGGAGGGTAGTGACACTGTCATCCCATCTTGGATCTTACACAGGCTGACACATTTACTCAAGCAACTGCTAAACTATAATTGAACAGACAGCATAAGAAAACAATGACAATTCAACATCCTAACACTGAAAGTAAAGCTAGTGATTGTTACAGATGAAACATTCCAAAAAAACCAAAACATGTGGCAGTTCTCAAATACTACTCTGTTTTCTTGTGTCCTATTCTAACTATCTACAGAGACAACATAAACATATGTAGTATCATCTTTGCTAAAGCATCTTCTTTGAATAAGTAGAGTTAACAAAACCCACGTGGAGAATTTGGCACGTGGTATGTTTTAACTTGACATATTTCAGTGTTACAGTCTCAATGAAAAGTGTGCCAATTAACTGCAGCTTTTAATCACGATTTGTTTTTTTTTCTCATTAGGTTGGTAACTTAGGGATCTATTTCCCTCTTCAAGACCTGTGTTCTTATACCCAAACTAAGGTCTTAAGAAGTGTTTCAAATATCTTCATGACTTCTTACACAATTGCAGAGCTTCTCATCTTCTGTCACAGCCACTCTCCACTACTGAAAATGCATCATCCTACCATATAGTACACAGCCATGCAGATACTTCTTGCATTGCTAAAATAAGACCTGATCATCCATTCAGAAGTCTAAAATGATTTTCTTAAGATACTTAGTAAAGTGAAACAAGAACAGCAAATAGAGAAAGAACCAAGGAAAGCATGAAAACCACAAGTTTTTCTATAAATCATCTAAGAAACAGGATAATTAAGCAGACTTTATTCAAATAAATTTCATGCTTTGACTTTTTTTAATACATAGGACTACTTTTTTTTTTGTCCACCAGGAGAACTGTAATTGAAACAAAGCTTTACATTTTTATTTGTGGCAAGTTTCTCTCTGCGCAGTACTTACAGAAATAGTGAAAGGAGTGAGCTTCTTCTTATTAATAGCCCTTTCATCTATTGTATCTGGTTGTGAAAAGTTGATCATTTTGCTAAGGAAGAAAAGTCACATTTTATTCAAACTTTATAATCAAATAATATATTCTCTGAGAAATGAAACTCCTAACACTTTAAACTAGCTGTAAATATTTCTGACTAGATAAAAATATCCCACCTCAGCCTCTAAATCTCCTCTCCCTGTTAAATAATTGCACACTCATCCAGAAACTCCCAGATCATATGCAATTATAGAAACTTGAGCAACTGGGTTTTATACTTAAGTAACAGAGCATGTCTGTGCTGTCAAAGGAAGTTCTTGAGAAGATCAAAACTGTAAGCTGAAGTCAATTAGTCTCTAGTGAAAATTTCTGTAATATTATAAATGTATTTCTGCACTGCATTTCTATATTATCTTTCATCTACATGGGTCTCAAAGACTAATTCACACCAATACTAACATGCTAATCCCTTGTTACCATGGTGTATTAGTCTACTTTAACTAGAAAGTTACAGCAGGCTAAAGTTAAAAGACCTACTATGTGCTGTTTTGTCACAGATGCAATTGAGATTTCTGTTCCTCCCATCCAATCCCATTCCAACAGCAAAGTTTTCTAATTATTTCAACTAATGAATATATGAACTATGTAATTATCTCCTTTATAAACAGCCTGCACATATCTGACATGCACAATTGTGGGTCTGAAGTGAAAACCCACTTCTATATTACATGCACAGTCACATCAAAAATTTGCTAAAAATTACATTTCTATGGGCAAACAGATTTTCCTCATCTTAAACTGGTTGAATTATTTAAGAGTGGAGTCTTCATGTTAAAATCTGTGAGAAATTTTCCAATTCATGTCACTGTAATCAGCATTTAACCTTTGAGGTTAATTTCTTCTCCTCCTCTCAGCCCTGGACTCACCAAAGAAGAATGCCATCTGCAAGGGATTTAAAAAGACTGGCGTCTGATGGGTTCATAGGTAGGAGGTGCTTACAGTCTGGGTCATCTTGTAGAGCTTTATTTATCCAATTAACAAAAGCAACTTTTTCTTCCTCTGAAAATAAAAACAGCATTTAAATAATGCATTATCTTTTCCAAGACCACATATTGCTAAAAATCAGATTTGAGTCAAAAAGGTTCATCTGCAACAAAACTCCTTAGTTTCACAGGGGCCAGTTATGGAAAGAATCAGACCAGTGGGAAAGAGCATAAAAAATGGCAAGTACAGATTGATCTTTCTCCTACTGCATCCTCTAAAATCAGTTGATTTTCTGGAAGACAACATAAAAATCATAGAATCATAGAAAGGTTTGGGTTGGAAAAATAGTGACATAGAACCACAGAATGGTAGGGGCTGGAAGGAACCTCTGGAGATCATAGAGTCCAACCCCCTGCCAGAGCAGGGTCACCCAGGGCAGCCCACACAGGAACAGAGCCAGGTGGGGTTTGAAAGTCTCCAGAGAAGGAGACTCCACAAGCTCTCAGGGCAGCCTGGGCCAGGCTCTGTCACCCTCACAATGAAGAGGTTTTTCCTCATATTTAGATGGAAACTCCTGTGATCCAGCTTGTGCCTGTCACTGGGCACCACTGAAAAGAGTCCGGCTCCATCCTCTCTGCACCCACCCTTAGATATTTATAGACACTGATAAGGTCTCCTCTCAGTCTTGTCTTCTCCAGGCTAAATAGTCCCAGCTCTCTCAACCTTTCCTCATATGTTTTCTTGAACCAGGGACACCAGAACTAGTACACCCAACAGGCAATTTCATCCTTCTCCCCACATGCTGTCAGTGTTTGTTTTCATTTTCTTGCTTTTGCAAAGATGCCTAACTCACCTTCAAGTGCAGCAATTAACAACTGAACAGCCCATATTTTAATAAACTACCACCCACACTTATCTTGTCCATCTCCATATGCTTTCTCTGTGTTCATTTGCTTTCGAGAGCAACGTGGTCCAGTTGTTTTTTTCTTCCTCTGTAGTGCAGATTTAAAGAGTTTCCCTCTGTGCAAAATTTGCTTGCTTTTAATTCTTTCTTACCCGAATAAGAGTGCTGTGTCCCCTCACTAGATATTGCTGATGTTCCTCCAATTGCTGTAATACCTTGCTTCTTGTTTATTGATTTTCGGAAAGATTTGCTAACATCTTTACTTTTCAATTCCTGAATTATCTGGAATGAAAAAAAACCAAACCAAAACAGAGAGCATTTTGTGATTGATCATACCTTCAAAAAACTGTATTATCTCATGTAAGTATTCTCGAGTCAGAAGTTAATCTGACTGCCTTTCTTTGGTATTTACAGTGACTTCTGTTCTGAAAAAACAAGTTACTGTATAAATTTAAATAAATTACAGTGGTCTCACATGCTGCCCAAGTGAGATCTACTAAGTTAAACAGGAGAGTAAATATAAAGACTGGAAAATAACTACATAGGATATTGTAAATTGTCACAGAAGACTTTCCTATTCTCAAAATGTTAGCTATTTACATCAAAACAGTAATTAGTTGTACCACTTAATTCAGTTTTCTATCCTGGTTCTCAACAGATACCAGATAATAGAGAAACATCCAAAGAAAATGTCTTACAGAGACAAATTCTTCAAAGTTGATTCTCCCATCCTTGTTGCTGTCTGTCACTGCAATGATTCTTTCTACAATCTCCCGGACTTTGTAACCAGGCAAGGGCAGACTTGCTTCTTTAAACAGGTCTTGAAGCTCATAATCACTGACATACCCGCTGTTGTCAATATCTGTACAATGAAAATGCAAGTTGGTTTTACACTTAAGAAAAGAACAAAGTGCAGCAACGGTTAAAAATAAATAAAGTGTGATAAATACAGTTCTAGGAAATAAGTATTTCTTCTTCTGACAGAGAAGTAAGCATGAAGGAATAATTGTGGATTAGAGGCACAACTGGCTAGGAGTTGTGTATTTTCCTCCAGGACTATTTTACAGAAAGGTTAGTTTAACTAACAGCAATATCTTCTATTAACTCACTACCATGGGACCGTAGCCCCAAAGGACAGCTCTAAGAGGATGGCAAATTTGTAAATAGTGAAGTTAAAGGTTTTTTTAAGCCTTCCAACAAAATTCTCCATAAACTTGCAAGTGAAAGGGAAATCAATTATTACATATTACTGTCTATATTATACCATTTGCAATCAGTAAACTCAAATGTGATGCTAGTTGTTCTTGAAAGAGCACACTTACACAAGAACTCTGCTTGACTCTGCATGTTGTTTCTTACCCTAGTGTGTGATACACACTTTCTGTTCTTCAAAACTTTTGATGTGGTTAGACTTACCTGTGAAGAACAAATCCAGGCTGAACTGTATCTGTTTATTAAAGGTGACCTTCCTTAATCTATTAACTAGCTCTGATGGAAGCAATTTGTGCTGTCACCTTCGCTTACGCTTGGCTCCCAAGGTAACATGTCAGGAATGTCCATGTACAACAAAGTATCAGCATGCTTTTTTCAACAAGAGATATGATACAGCTCCACAATTGTTGAAAGCAATTAATGGCTGTATCACATAAAAATAAATGAAGAAAAATTCAGTCTATTTTGATTTACTACTTCTGAATAACACAGCAGCACAGAAGAAATAAAAATACCCTTTGTACCACTACCTTAGGCCAATCTGTGTGCAAAATGTTGTCTTGAATTCTTGTCTTAGTATAATAAAGCATCCTTTTTACAAACCTTTTACCTAGTGTAATGCATAAATGAATCAGATATATTAACTGTTCCTATTTGTTTTATATTCATGCATATTTCCATATATATGCATATGCATATCTCTTCAAGTAGAATATGAAAACACCCATTCAAAGAGCCTTCCCTGTACCTACAGTCCAATGTCTACACAATGGAGACAAGTACTTTTAAAAGCAGAGAAGCTCTAGTCCATATACAGTACAGATGAAGCTCAGTCAAACACAAGAAATCATATCCAGCGTAACTACGGCTGGATAGAACACCCATCATTTTATATATTTAATACTAACATTTTGACAACAATTTTTAGCATCTTTCATGATCATATTAAAGCTCTTGGAAAATATAAATTAATAGTATTTTCCCAGTTCTAGAAACGATGCATCTAAGATAAGTAATTTAAGAGAATGTCACAAGTAACACAATGAGTCAGAAACAGATGCAAGATGGTGTGGCCACTTTTTTGACGTGTCAAGGTGCTATCTTTTTTCTCTCTTTTTATTCTGTTTGTTTGTTTTTGTTTACTCATTAAAAGACCTCTCTTTATATTGTCTCTAATATTGGAAACTTAGCCAATAATACCTGAGTGAATGATACATCCCATGTTACAGAAGGGCAAGCAGAGAAACATGCTTTCATCTCTAGCCATAAGTGATTGCTATACAGTAACTTCCCGGTAATCCATATTACACTAAGTAGATTCTGTACAGCTTTGTAAGCAGGCCACATTTCACTGCTGACAGAAGGCTAAACATGATTGGTTTTGATACTACCAACAGTTCACAAGTCACCACACAGACACTTTATGTCTGCATATGTATTATCCATCCACTGTCTGGCTTGCAGACCTGTAACAACACGTAATACCAGGCATGGTCTAAAAAGCAGAGGCCCTGCTCATCAACTCACTCAGATAACCAGCTACTTATTTCTCTAGGTTCAGCTTGCATTGAGGGTTAACTTTCCACAATGACAAGCAGTTAAATACACGTCTTTTCTCTCAGTCTACCAACAGTTGCAAGCAATTTATCCACAAAGACATTGGAGATGTAAAAAAGAAAAAAGCTAATAACGCTTGCTGTTTACATTTTACAGAAAGCAAAATGCAGTCAGGAAGAAAAGGCTCATCAGTGAGGAGGAGCAACAGACAACCTCTAGTGCTGAAATGGGAAAGCATGCAGAAAGGAAAGGGAGAAAAAGAAGGAATGCAGCTGGTGAAAACCAAACAAGTAGCAAAGCTGTCAGACAACTCCAGTGAGTATCTAGCTATCCTAACACCTCCCAGTACATTGATACATGTAGACAGTGCCCTTTTCTTTGGTCTGTCTTTCCAGCTCCTGAAAGCCATTGACTTCTTGAGCTACAGCCAGGATGACTGTTTAATACCTTCCTGGATGTATCTTATTCCTTTAGCATTTCTACTCTTTTTGGGTCTCAACAACATCCCAAGACAATGAGTTCAGGGGTTTATTATTTTTCATGGAGAAAAGTTACTTTTTATTTTACGCTTTCTGACTCTCTCTCCTGGGCCATCATGTGATACCTGTATCGATAGAAACAGAGTAATTCCCTCTTCATTTTTTCCATACTACCCATGGTCTTACAGATCTCCAACACACAGCTTCCCAAAAGTCTCTTTACCAAGCTAAAGACTCCTAATATTTAAGGCTTCTTGCCCAAAGCGACCCTGTTCCCTCATTATGAATGGTTACAAATAAGTTTGTTTCATTTGCTGAGCTGCACATTTACACATCATCCCCTCAGAATTGCAGCAAATAAGAAATAAAGCAGACATGAACCCTAACATTGACAACAGTACTGCAATCCAGAATTAAGAGTTGTTACATAATTTCTCACTCTGTTTACTCTGATTAATCTGCAAACAACCTGTCGAGCACACAAAATTGTACAATTGTTTTTTAACATCCACTAGTTACAAAAGCAGAATCAGAAGAATCTCCAAGGTTCTCTTACTTAAAACATAAAATGCAATCCAATAAATGAAAAGAAATTCCTAGTTCAGCAAAGCATGCAACTAAAGCAAAACCGAAGTGTCAGTAATCTAACATGAAAATTTATTTAACAATAGAAGTTTAATCAAACTTTTTTTTCCTTCAGACTTAAGAAGTTCAAAAAAATTGAATTTTGAGACCTCTCATGCTGCAGATACAATGGCACAAATAATTCAAGTGCCCAGAAAGAAAATGTAGGTTTCCTTGCTGAGGCTGAAAAAAATTAATAAACACAGAGTTTCAGTGAAAATAAGGGGGTTTATGTAAACATCCTTCTTTTCTTAGATATTGCTGGAAACACTGAAGGAAAACATGGCCCTAGCAAAATGAAGTGATCCATAAAGATTTTTTTCCACAAATCCTACATAGCTTTGCAATGTTAATGGCATCCTTCTTATTTTCTCATTTAAAACATACCTATTTTACTGAATGCTTCTCTTAGCTCTTCAAGCTCCTCACGAGAGATAGTGGTTATGTTATTTTCCATCTTTGGGCAGCAGGAAATGTTCTCAATTGCTTATACCTAATAAAGAGGAAATAGATAAGGCTTTAATTCCAAGCACATACTAATACAAGTTACTGATCTTTTCAATACAAGGTACCAGACCTGAATGCCATTTCCAGGCCTGGCACACTTAAAACATTACAAACTACACTTTAAAGTACATCAAACACCTAGCAATTCTTTTCACTGTAATGGAGAATTGTAATTGATTATTGAATAATAAATAATTACAGTAATGAAGAATTCATAATAGCAGCACCTATTTTCATACACTTGGTGTTTTCATTTGCATAGAATAACCACTGACCAACAATATACCTCCACTGCTTTAGTGGCTGTCCAACATTAAAACAATCAACTTACATTTCAACAAAAAAGGTTTAGAAAATTTAATTTCTCAGTGCAATGGAATATTCTTGCTAATTAGTGGTTAGCGCTAGGATCTAGTCCTTCAAAGCACTGGGATGCCAACACTTGCACAGTAGTGAACCTTGCCAGGACACTTTCAAGAGTCTGCTCACAATCACTAGGTGAATGCTGATGAAGCTTTCCACAGCTGTTGCAGAAGTTACCACCTCTCCTGGCCTTCACCCCACTCTTCTGACAAGAGAGTTCTCTCATAACGCCATTAAACAGCTTTTACTGAGCACAAAGACTGGAGTCTCAATGTGAATCTACCTTCCCTATCCAACTCCTTAAAAAAGGAGAACAAAACTGAAGGCACCTTCACAAGGGTTGATAAAACCCCATGGCAGATTCTTGCCCATTTCCTCTTATCAAAGCTTTACTACAACAGGATGCATCAGAATCAGACTGTACCTTTGTAGGACCTGACTAATCAGGTTACAGACTGCCCCATAACTAGCTGGTTGCACAATGCCTCCAACAACAGTGTTTCTCTAAGGTCTGATGTAAGACTAGTCATGGAATCAGAATAAAGGAGATTAAACGTTATCAATCTGAATTTCTGTTAGCAAGTAATTTCTTCCCCATTCTAGCTGTATCAGTTTTCTTTCAATCCTTGACAACGAGAAAAAACACAAATGAAACAATCAACAACTTTCTTCAAAATGCTATTTTTAAATAAACAAAGCAACTATTTGTTCAGAATACTATAAATTCTGTGACTTTGTTTTAAAGAACATTTTTTTATACTTTTTTACTTTTATTTTCTTGATTTTGTTGTTGTTGTTGGGGGGTTTTGCAGTTTTGGTTTTGTTTTTTCACATGTTTGTGGTTTATGTTTTCAAGTTTGTGCTTATCTGAAACCAGAGTTAGGTATTTCTTTCAAAAATGGCTTGGAAGTTAAGAATCTCATGTAACAAACTTCAGCTCCACGTCAGGGTTTTAAGGAATGTGTTGAAATCTTCTAAGATAGCAACTGTATTGCCAGCATTCAAGAAAAGACAAAATCTTTGCCACAAGAATATGTGGCTACTGTCTCAAAGTACAAAAGTATTTATTTGGGCCCTGTCTGCATTTAATTATCTACACATAAACTGTTGTGTAGGAGAGCAAAAAAGCCGTGCACTACGTAACTGATTCTCACCATCTCCTTTTTAAGGCAGTAGTTTACTTTTCTTCCATGATGCTACATAAAAAGAGCTCTTCAACAACAGAGGGTTATTTTAATGAGATCTTGTCTATGTTGCTCAGGTGAGTATTTTCTGTGCCTTCTCTGGGAGTCTTCCTGATATGGCCTTGAGTGTGGTGGGTGAGTTAAGTCTTTTTCCTTCGTGTCAGTCGATCTTATTTAAGTATTGAAATCCTACTCACCCACTTTGCTGAGCTTCCTAGCAGCATGGACTAGTCTTCATACTCAGAAGAAAAACACAGTTTATATATATATTCAGAAAAAAAATGATCTTACACACAGACATTTCTGGAAGTGCAAGTACCTTGATTGGCAACCTGATGTGGCAATTAAAAATAGAGTGAACTGTGGAAAAACTATGGGGAAAAGAATTTAACATTTACATCTAAATTGCTGAGGAAATTTGAAGGACTCTGAAGCTGCAAACAGAAAAGCCCTCTGTAATACAGAAACAGGATGCCAAAGTGGAAGTGAAATATTTAGCCACACAGGTGCAAGACACCACCACTTGTCATACTGTTAATGTTTCTAACTATTTACCATTACCATGAGTCAGATTTTCTCAGAAACAAATTCTGCAAAGTTGCAATGTACTCAGTTTTACTCCTCCCCTTTTATGATTCATAATTTGGATTTTACATCATAATCTATTTCAGAAAATAACAATCATTGATTTCCAAAGACATTATTTCAGTACTACAGTAGAAACATCTGGTTTTGAATAAAGCAGATAAAGCAAGCTAATAACTGCTCTGAAGAAACAGTCTTAAATACTCTATTACATAATTACAGGCTAAATTAACTGGTCAGTTAAATGGCAGAAGTCCTGCAATCATGGTTCTGGCATTCAGGAGAGATCTACTTTAAGCTGAGACAACACCTAAACTAGTCAGACATTTCAGACAATTTCAATACAGAAACAGGGACCTTCTATCTAAGCTAATAAATACCTCGTACATGCAGGTTTATCACCACCCAAGATGACTCAGACCACAGGCAACTCTGACAAGATTTAACATTAAGCCTCCAAAGGTCTGTTGGAATGATGACTACCTGCTGAAAGATATATTTGTTTACAGAGAACACAATTCAGAGAACACTGACAAACTTTCTGTAGCCTATACTTACTATAAACCATCTCCTGCTGACCCAGGACAGAGTAGGTACAAACACTTTTTTTATGCTGAGAAAGCAAAAAAATGCCCTTGATCCTCATTTCATTCCTTGCCAATATGCTTAACATGAACTGGTAATATTTATCTCTCCCTAACCTGCCTTCCATGCATGGAAGCCTTTTTGTAAAGACAATTAACTAGAGCCTCCTGGAGATGTTCCAGATTCAACATTAACACAGATACACAAACTACTGTTGTACCACTGGGGTATTTCCTTCAGTGCAGAGAGAAGTATCTGTGGATGAGTAACCACAATCTACAACTGACCCCCATCTACAAGAAGGGCTGGAAAGAGGATCTAGGGAACTACAGACCTGCCAGTCTGACCTCAGCACCAGGGAAGGTTATGGAGCTGATCTTCAGTGCCTTTATGCACCATACAAAGGACAAGCAGGTGCTCAGGCCCAGGCAGCCCATGGGTTCATGAAAGGGCTCCTGCTTGACTAACCTGATCTTCTGTGACCAGGTGGCCTGCCTAGTGGATGAGGGAAAGGCTGTGGATCTTGTCTACCTGGACTTCAGTAAAGCCTTTGACACTGTTTCCCACAGCATTCACATGAAAAAACTGGCTGCTCATGGCTTGGATGAGCACACACTGTGCTGGGTAAAACACTGGCTGGCCAGCTGGGCCCAGAGAGTGGTGGTGAATGGAGTCAAACCCAGTTAGCAACTGGTCACAAGTGGTGTTCCCCAGGGCTCAGTATTGGGACCATTTCTGTTTAACATCTTTCCCAATGATCTTGATGGGGAGATGGAGTGCACCTCTCCATCCCTGCAGGCAAGTGAAATTATGAACTAGATTAAAAAATTGCCAAACAAGAGAAAAAGACAAAGAGAACTGTCTTGTTTCCATGGGCAGCTGCTTCTGCAACAACAATGGATGTTACAAATACTGACTCAAGAGCTTATTTTCTTTTGTTGCTCTTCTTACTGCCTGGTATTAGACACTGCCTTTGCTCCTGGTGCATTCCATTGCTGCATCACCCTTCAATCTGTTGTTTCAAATGACACCCAAGCCAGCATAATTTGCAAATACAGGTTGTATTTTTAGGTCAATACCCAGCTGGTTATCAGTATGGACTACAATTACCAAACATGAACTTCTCTTACTGGGCTTTGAATCAAACTGCTACAGAGTTTAATGAAAAAACAAACCAAAACACCTCCCCAAGCCCTGTAGTTTAACCCGTAGCATTCCTGTGTTTATCTGGGATTCTTTCAGCCAGCGTGCTGGGAACAGGGGAGCTTTCGTGCACCATTAGTCTCTTAAGCTCTCATCAGATTAAACTAGTTCTATCCTCCTCCTCTCAGTGAGAAAATAATGCCTTATACTTTACAAGACAAAAGGAACTCTAAAACAAGGTTATGCATCATATGTTCCTTTTAGTTAGGAAGGGATGAAGAGAAAGCGCTGCTGTATTCTAAGTGAGGAAATGCTAATTAAACATTAGTGAAGAGATCTGTATATAATAAAAAAACTGAGCAATGGAGCTACCTGCCATTGATATACAGAATGGCAGCTTTACATGAACACACACAGCTTTCTGATGCCTTTTTGGGAAGATAAAATAGCCCAAGTTTGTTTTCTCTGTTTTATTTTGTTGTTGCTTTCCCCCCCTACAGTTTACACAAAGATTTTTTTTATTTATGCCACGATTATTCTTGATCCCCCAAAATAAAGATGATTAGGGGCCAACTAAATCAATCCTTTAGCAATGTGAAAGAACAAAATATTTTATGTGTTTCACTGGTGGTCTGTAATAAGACAGTAGTGGAGATCAACTAGTTTTTAAACTTACTGGAGATTTAGGATTTTATTTTACTGTCAACATCTTTTCTATCTTTATGACAAAATTAATAATCAATAAGGTTCAGTGATAATTTTTTTTTTATAACTATAGTTTACACTGATACAGGATACAGAAAGATAGCTTATCTTTCCCATAGCAGTTAAAAAGCTGCAGGAGACATTATTAGGAAAGAAACAGACTTCACACTATCCAAAGTGAAAGAAGTGTTGATTGCAGAATGGCCATAAAAGTCACGGAATACCAGGCTGGCAGGGACCTCAAGGATCTTGGCAAAGGCATGGTCTAGACAAGATGGCCCAGCACCCTCTCCAGATGAATCTTACAAGTGGCCAGTACTGGGGAACCCACCACTTCCCTGGGATATTGTTCCAATGACTGACTGTTCTCATTGGGAAAAGTTTTCCTCTTGTATCCGATCAGAATCTCCCCAGGAATAGTTTGTTCCCATTACCTCTCATCTTTTCCATGTGATTCCTTGTAAAAAGGGACTTCCATCTTCTTTGCAGCCACACTTTAAAAAATACTGGAACATGGTGATAATGTCTTCCCTAAGCTTTCTTTTCTCAAGGCTGAACAAACCCAATTCTCTCAGCCTTTCCTCACACAGTAGCTTCCCAGCACTTTGATCATCTTTGTGGCCCTTCTCTGGACCCTCTCCAGCTTGCCCACATATTTTTTGTACTAGACAAAACTGGGGGACCAGAACTGAAGACAGAATTCCAGCTGTGGCCAGTCCTCTAAACATAGAAAGAAATAATCTAATGCACCTATAGAATGATGAGCACCGGGTCTTATAAAGAACCAAGAAACAAAAATAGATCCACTCCTAATGCAGCAAAGAGGATGCTTGTAAACCTCTAAAACAGGAAAGCTCTGAAAGCTCAAGTAATTAGTTACATAAATACATATATCTGTATATATATATACTAAATAAAAATTATATAGCAACTGCTGAAGCACATTGCTGATTTCTGAAAGAAGGAGGGTATAATTATGGTATCAGGCACAGTTACTGACAGAGTCATATGACGTGGAAAGTTCTTTAAGTATCATACAGTCAGTATTAAACATCACTACCTGAAAGAATCAGAGAGTATTTTTCTCAGCCTGGGATTATAAACATGGCTGGATGTATTTATGACCATCAAAAGTATGTAATTATTAGAGATTAGACGACAACAATGAAGAAATATTTGACATATGAACTGATAGTCCACGGAATTTTCATCAGTCTTCTATGTACAGCATTACACAGGGAACAAAGGACAATTTAAGAGGGGGAAAATTGTTTTGTTTTTTTTTAACTTCTTCCAAAACTGTATGCACTGATCTTTGCTAAAGGAAGACTAGCAAACCAGCCAGAAGGATAAATTTTGTGCCCATGAAATACGTATCTTCCGTAAGGAGAACCAGAAGATTTACATTGAAGTGAATTATTCACTCTATAGAAATTTATTCGACATAGTTGGGTAACTCTGGTGAATAATAAAGGCATAGTGGAAAATGCTGATGTTTTTAAGATAAACATGGGTGACTCAAGAATAAACAGTAAACCAAAAAGCTGAAATACCTCCTTGTCAGACTGGGCATGGGCCTGATCTGACTTCACTGACCATGTTAGAAGTACAGGACAATTTCATCAGGCTTAAATCAGGATGAAGAGCAATTCTATTATAAAGCAGATACATGTCTACTTAAGAAAGATACTTTTTCATACTAACAAAATGCCTCCAGCTTCCTTTGGCTGCCGAGTATACAGAATAGCCATGGAAATTCATCCACAGTATCAGTTTCACATTGTTTCCTTCACATGCATCATTCAAGAGCATCTCAGACTGCCTGTGCTTTGTACTGCTGCATTCAGCACTCTGAACAAAACCACATCAATGGAAACCTCACCTGTGCCAGAAGGACCACTTCTAGGAAGGTAGTTCTGAAGAAATGCTATTGCATGCAGAGTTCACAGAAGCCCCTTTCCTGATACTTTTGGCAAACCTAACCTAATTACAGCTTAGCTACACCAATGCGGGGGGTTGGTTTGCCCAGAGTGATTATCTCAGACCTGTTCTGGTTAATTAGTTATTTTTCTAAGAGTTCTACAAGTTTCACCTACCTCCAGCACAGGGCTGGGAGTGTTTTATACCTTGTTCTGGTACAGGTATGTGAAATCTGTCTACCTCATATCCACGGGCAAAATGATGCCTGCTCATACAATATTAACCCAGGCGTTGCCTCATTTGTAATACTCCTAAAATTCCTGATGAAGTCTGTTGTGTCACGGATTCTTTGAGGCTGTACTCTCCTATTTCACTTGCTTTAAGCACACTGTAGTCTAGAATAGCAGGCAGCACATAGGAATTTGCCTCTGCGATGGCTCCTTGCAGCTGCCCAGAGAAGGCACAGCATCTTCCCCTCCAGTTCCAAAGACCAAGGGGAAAGCAGGCAAGTGAACTCCAGTCTTCCAAGTCCCACAGCAGATTACAGGCCACTGCCCCACTTCTCATCTCATTTGCTTTAATACAACAAGCTGTGGTATTAATGAGCATGTCATCAAGACCCAATGTGAAATAGTGACATTTTCTGTGAAACCAGGATGCTGAGGCCATACAAGTCAATCCCACCAGCCCTACAGAGCTGCATGCACAAGTTACTGCTTTCTAACTGTGTTTTCTGATGTTTATGAATACAGTCATGACACTAGCTGTGGTTAGATCACTTCTGCAAGTAGCAAAGAATTTAAATTTGGTTATTTCTGCAATATGGTGACTCCTGAGCTCCCTACCTGTTAGCAAACCATTTCCAGGTGAAAAATAAAAGCACAAACCTGCTTAACAATAGAACGAATGGCTTTCCTTTAGGACTTGAGAATACCAGAAATCAGTACAGGAAGTAGAGAAACAGGATTTTTATTTTTTTTTCATAGGTCTCTTGACAAGAGACAACGCTTCTGTTTTTCAGAAGAGAAAAATCAGATTGTCTGCAAAGACAATATATCTCTTAATCTGAAGCAAAATCTTCCCACTTTGAGGATGGGCTTTGTTTTACTCGATGAAAACGTCAAGTATTCTAAACTATCTGCATATTTTCTGTAATTTAAATATAAACATTAGCTTCCCAATAACTCAGGGAGTACAGAAACAAAGTATACAATATAAAATACTACACAATCACACAACAAAATAAAGGACATGAAAATAAAACTTCCCTACATAATCTTTAAAATGGTTAAATTCAAAGAACTCTGAACCAAAGTAAAGGCTGGATAAAAGTGAATCTGCTCTAGTGGCACTTGCTCTTATTTTGCACGCTTGCAGAGGTCAGAGTTCAATAACAGCATGCACAAGCTACCCAAACTCTATCAGATGTGCAGACATAAGGAAAATGAAAGCACAGAAGGAATTTAAATACACTCAACCCATAAATCTAGTTACCTTTTATGCTATCTCAGCATCTTTCTTGATCAATTTCAAATATAGTAAATATTTGATTCACTCCATAACAACAAAAATATTTAGTTAGGAAAGAGAACACGAAAAGCACAAGGACAATGTTTAACATAAATATACCAACTATCCACCAATAAGAGACTGTTTCCCCTAAAAAGCATTTTCAGAACTCCTTGTGAATAAAAGAGGTTTTTGTCCTCATGGAAATGAAACAGAATAAACAAACAATAGAGTTGCTACAATCTACAGTAGAAAAGGATGGTCCTATTATGCCCTTTAAAGAAGTTTGAGTCTACTACTGCAGGCAGACAACTTGGAGGCAGAGCTAAATATACCCAAGTTTAAATGCCTGGATGACTTCAGAAGCTAGGAAGATGTGGCACCAACCTATAGCAATTCAGCTCTGAAATGCCCTAATCAAGCCTAACAGTTGGGCTAAAGGAGATTATTTACTTAGGCATTCAGGTGCACAGGATCTTCCACGGGCTCACACTGCACCTTACCAGATACCCCCACAGCAAAGATACCAGTTATTAAGGACAAATTCTTCAGTTGTGTTCCAGCAACTTCAACTGGAGTCAGCTGAAAAAGTATCCCCAGAAAAAGTGTTCCCTCTAGCCTACTGGAAACCACTGGGATTGTAATTGGACTGTGATCTTTCTGGGTGTGGTACTAACCTTCCCAATGTAAATCATTTTAGTGTTGCTTTAGCTTCCATCATTCTGTCCAGAGTCTAGAAAAGTTTCTACCTTTTACTGCTGCAATTAAAACTAGTGCTCACAAATTCACAAGTCCTGGTATAAAATGGATGAAACTTTCAGCCCATTTCTGGGAGGTGTGTGGTTTATGCTCAAGACCCCCATTTTCACCTCTGTGCTTCAGATATAGAACAGAGTTACAATCAGGTCTGCTTCGACTCTCAATTACAAGTCACTGGTATTTGCAATTAAAAGTTTTATTCTATTAAGCAGTAATGTGTTTTCTTTAGACAGCTCAAGAACAGTACCAAGCCTGCCTGCTAGAGCTCAAAATAATAATGGTAGCTCAAGGGAAGCAACCTCATCATCTCATCTTTCCAGCCAAGAATCTGAAGTTGGGTTTTTGAATACAAATTAAACATTTAAAGGCACTGTTCTGAAAGGAAAAAAATCTCACTTTTCCATTTTACACATGGCAGTGTCTGCATTCAAGTAATCCATGACTGCAGAGCTACATTCAAATTAATTAGCAAGTTATTAACAGTTAGGATGGGGCTCAGGAAAGATTAAGGTAACTTGGTGGAAGCAACTTCTTTACAAATGTAAACACGATAATGTTTACAGGAAGCATTTGACCAAGCCTTGATCAGAAACCAGATTTGTCTGTCTTTCAACAAGGTCAATCAACTTAACATACTCTTTCATTTTATATGACCATTTCGTGTCTCCTCTCATTAGCACTGTTATTTGCCCTCTGGATGAATAATTCGATACTCTCCAAAAATCAGTTTATTATACTGAAACCTTATATCCCAAGCTGACTTCGTTTGGCTTCCCTGTACACCGATGTGCTAGACATTTCTTCCTGGTGAACTTCTGCAAGCTCCCATTAAGCACCTCTTCTGTTCTTCCCAGTCTACAAGGCTATCCTTGCCTCACTGACCTTGTGCCCACATCCACAATCTTTACCCATATCAACAGCTTTGCTTGCATATCACTTCTGAATGCATCCACCCAGTGACGAGGCAAATGCAGGCTCTGGAAGGCCAGAGTTGGCAAGTACCACGCTCTCCTATCAGCGTCACAAGCTGGGGCCTTGGGTGCTGCCACCACAAGCAAGGAGAAAACACGGGCTGAACCAACACCACAGCCACTCTAGCACAGAGTGCCAAATCCAGAAACCGTGGCATGATCAAAGCCTCACAGCAGATTTACCATGGAAACGTGTGTTGGATGGGAAGAGTCCACCCCTAACAGCCAGAAAAACTGCTGAGAACCTAGGTAACAGTTTGGCATAAACCCCATCTGATTACCAGTCACTGCCCCGAAGAGTAGAATTAGGGGGTTTTAAGTCCAAACGTGGTTTCTCTGTGACATTTCATTAAAGCAAGCCATATTAAAATAGAAATGGAAAGTCTATACTAATAAAAGCACATTCATTCAGGCACTCCATCCATCTTCAAGTTATTCTTTCATGCCTAGGCTGCCACTACATAGCAAGTTTACAACAGTAAAAGAGAGGGAGTTAAAAGGCCCACCAGCAAACGATACTGAATCTTTCTTTGTCTAGGTTTAAGTACATACAGCTTTGGTTAGCCTGCAACTACGAAGACAAATAAAAATAGCATTATTTTTATAGGAAATTCCCATATAAATATACTCTGATATATATATATATAAATTAGGAAACAAATCCCGAAATTCTTATCAAAACATTTGCATCAGTAAGAGTTTTGTCTGTGCACACAGCAAAAGTCATGGTCAGAGCTGATGAGGTGCTGACAAGACCCCCGTTTGTCAGAGAGGCTTTCTGGGTGTCCCAGTACTCTACAATAAAATTCATAACTTGGGGGTTATGCTTTAATTATTCTGGTACTTGTTTATTAAACTATAGCACTGCTAGTTAATTACTAAACAGAAGCAATAGTCCTAACTCCAGCTCTTCAAAAACAATCACAAGTCGTACCCTACACAACTACAAAACATATGAAATATTAAAGCATTTTAAAATTACACATATGGAATGACATCTGTCTTCTGTTCTCAGATACTTCACATTATTCTCAGATTAACTTTTCAAGCTTTTCTCTGTAAATGAAAGGACTAGAAATTTATTTTAAAAATTTATTTTAAAATTAAACCAATCCTCACTCCACAAACTGTGACTTTCAAAAGCATCTTCAATTCTCATGGAAAGCTCAGTCAGATTGTGATAACTGATGGTACTCTGGAAGCCACTGACTTATCCTCCCTTCGGGCTCTAAACTACAACGTAAGTAGTAAGTTTCTAAAAGTGATAGTGCTATTAAAGTAGTTGCAATGTTATCTCCACCTCAGTACTTACAATGAGGAGACATAAGTAATCAGAAACATTAAAACACAACTAATAGCACAGCTTTTCACCATCTGCCAGCTCCTAGCACAGCAATTGCATTAACAATTTCACAGCCAAAATTCTGCTGCTGCTATCAGCAGATTACAGTTTCATATGTTATGAGCTTCACAGGTTTTTTCAGTCTGCTGGATTTTGCATTCCATCTACTACAACCAAAGCGTACTCACCTTCAACTGTTTAATCTGTTACAACAGCACTGATATTTTTATAATATCTTTTGCAAGGCTGTCAGTTTTTGTCACAAGCCACTTCTTCCAGATTCGGTGCTGCTTGAGGCAGGACATAGTGTACCCAGTGCTCTTTGCAAAGGAATTTATCCTGTTAGAGCACTCATTACTTCAGAAAATTATCTCTTCCTTAAGCAAAGTAAAACTTTTTGAACCATTTTTCTCTTCTTGAAGCAGGAAAATAACATTAGCTAGCACATAATTTAAAAAGCAGAACTATGAGCAAAGCTATCAGTGAACAAACAGCCCAAGAGGCAGAAAGGGAGGGAGATCTTACAACAGTCCAACTGCAACACTCAGGAAACTACTGCCTTTCTCTTTCCATGTGCCTGCTCTCTGGCAGTCTGAAGGAAACCTCGGATTGCTGCAAATACTGAAGCTCCAGCAGAGAGCCCCAGGCTAACTCTTACTAATGAACTTAGCTTTCAGGTCACTCCAGGAGTTAATCATGTGAAGATCATTAGGAGCAACAGTACAAGTGCACAGTCTCCTACCCACAGAAACTCAAGTTACATCCACATATTCTTCATATTCTAACTAACTGCAGGTACTAAATAGTGCCAAATAGCTGTGCGTAGCCAGAGCGTTTTTCAGTTTTCATTCATTATCAGATGGCAGGATGGCCTTCTGTCCCCTGCTAATTCCTCATTCAACTCTACATGGTCCAAAAGATTACGAGAAGATTAGACTGATCAGCTACCATACTACAAGCAAGCTAGGATTTTCTGTCATGGAAAATTCACAGGTTATTTTTGTTTTTCTCTTTTCACCGGTCAAGCTAGAGGGAAAAGGAGGGTCTTCTACAACACAGCATTTCAAACCCCCCCAGTCTCTGCAGAGTCCACAGATACCTCAGTGGTGCCCATTTGCCAGTTCACAGCCCTTACAAGTGGCATTTGCTGAAGTGCTGATGGTAAAAGGAGCACATTAGTGTGTCTGAGAAACTAAAATCAAACAGAGCATTGTCTGTAGCTCTCAGACTAGAAGACTATCTGGGGCACACATGAAGTTCATTTGCTGATACTATAGTTCTTAATAACTAAGCCAGAAGAAAACAGCTATCATTGTTGTTACCAACTGTCATTTTTAATTCTGTTTCGCAGAGGAAAAAAAAGAAATCCCTCAGCAAATTTTTGGTAACTGAATCATTCCAAACCTCAGCCTTATGACTCAAATGATTAGGAGATAGCTTTCATTTAAGAATATAAAGTTGTTTCTGAGGCTTAGGTGAAAACTTTAGATATCAAAATTAAAAAAGTTTATCAAAATCTTGGGTTCAAATTGATTTATTTTTTTTAATAGTTAGAACTGGCGACATGAGCAGACATCCCTAAGCATTTAAATCATACATTGTAACCATGAAAAAAATTAAATAAAAAATTGATGACTTAAAAAAAAATATATATATTCAGGCACTTCTACTAAAGCAATAAATAGCTATCATTTTATTCATCCCCTGCAGAACAATGCATAAAGATGGGCAAGATTAACTAAAGATTTTGTTTCCTTTTTTCAAGTATCAGAAAAGCATTCGTCTTACAAAACAGTGCTAGGCTAGTAACAGCCTTTACAAAGGTAAAAATGATTGTTTAAAAAAATTACTTCTTGCTTCAAAGTTAATGACCTAAACTCCTATGAAGTGAGAAAGATATGCTTCCAGAGTAAATTAAATATGCAGCTAAAAAATGCCTCTTTGGTGATGAAATGATCAGCTGTGACAAACTAGCAGATAAATCAGCTCTTTTACAATGGCTAAACTTGTGTATCCTGTCAGATCTCCCCCAGAGCCACTAATTCACATATTTTATCTAAATAAGCAAACATTTTGCTTTTTAAAGTTAGCTACAAGCCTACACCAAGGGGCTCCTCCTCCTCCCACTGACCTTCCCAAAAACTGAGCGACTCCATCACGCTGCTTACTCTCACTTTACACAGTGACAGTTCATGAAAACCAAACAATAGCTCCAACTCTCCAGAATTAATGCTCTTGAGCATTAAACAGGAAACAGACATTTAAAAACAGGGATTTAAATACAGACTATGGCACAGAATTGTTTATTGTGGGCTGGACTATCTCCTCCTGGTTGTGTATTGCAGCTGAAAGCAATGTAATTGAAGCAACAACTTAACGAAGCACTTTGGTGGCACAGAGTCTACAGTCGCACCCAATTACTCATCTGGCACATGCTTACTCACTCGAGGAGGACTGGTATGGATTAATCCTACTGAGTTGAAGTGCCTTGATCTTAATTTGCTTAGTAAAAAGCAGAAAGATAGATTAAAGAATAAACTATATGGCAGAGGTTGTTCCGTGGATTAACTACCACAAAAGGATATTTCAGGAGGGAAATTCTGGAACAGAACAAATACATGCTTCTATTCCTGTAGATCACTTGATAATTTCTACTTCCCCCAAGCCAGTCAATCAGACAGAACTGTATTAAAAACCATAGCTCCCTTTCACAACAGGAGTGCTGCCGTTTTGGGTGCAAGCCACCTTATGAAAACAAACCTAACCCAGAGTGTTAGAAGTAGGGATTTGCTCTGGCATGACAACAAAACTAGTCTTGTGTTGCTGTCCAGCCTCTCTCGGGAGCAGCTTTGCTAGGACATGACCAAACCACCTTGCCCGTACTGAAGCAGCCAACTGGGGTATTTCAGTTTTAGGCAGAATGGATGATCTCAAAGTCAAAAAAAATTCCAAACCATAAATTTTTGGCAAAGGAAAAAAACCTATCGGGGAGAAGTTTGAAAAGAAACAGCTAGCTCCTGAAGCTCACACTGAGACAAATCCTTTAAATTAGCATTCAAGTAAATACAATCTGGCTGATAACATACAGCCTAATACTTCAGCTTCTCTGCATGTCAATGTTTTTAATGAGTCCATTCTACCAGTGATTATTAACAAGATGAAAGGATGAATACACTAAGTGAATTAAAGTGGCTAATACTGGATGCAGCATTATTTTTTTATTGCTTGTGCCTATTATTATTAAGGAAACATCTGCAAGAGGGCTCTGAACATGGTTGGTAGTCCTTTTCCCACAAAAAGCATGGATGTAGAAGCACACAATCTGCTTTATGCATAAGTTATTGCTGAGGCTTAGCAATACCAGTCTCACCATGAAGTAGTACCTTTATTCTCCTTGAACTCTGGCATGTAGTAGCAGCATCTAAGTACATGCCTCCACATTAAAAACAAAGCCAAGCCTCAAAAGTCTAGAAATTCATCAAGTAGTTTACATTAAAAAGGTTCAAAATCCTTATGTATATAATAAGGTCAGGACTGACATCAGTACTTCCTGCATGTGACAAGCTGAATAAAAGGTGAAATCATGTAATTAGTAATTCTGTCTCAAAGACAATACACTGGAGAATACAGAAGTCACCCTTACTTGTTGCATTTTGGGGCCCATTTTTATTTCAAGTGTAGTAGCAGTGATACTTAAAACCCGTTAATACAGTGGAATGACATGGCTGTAATGCTGAACTGGTTCTATCAGTACCTGCAACTCCTGAGCCATATGAATCTGACTAATGCCAGTTGTTGTTTTCATTGCTAATGTTCCTCTACACATCACAACACGACCACTAGTCAACTGTTTGCTCTGTGACTGTCAAGGCTGAAATGAGCTTGTGAGAACATTTTACAGAGAAGGTCTGGAAACCTACATTTTAGAATGAAAAGCATTTGCAGTTGCTTAGCTAGGTATCATTTCCCACCACTGTATTTACCATGAATTATTTCCTTATTGTCTGGCACAATACAGTGGAGCCTTCTCCAGTAGTAAGTTTGCTACGATCAGATTCTTTCACTTACTGATACTCTACATTTATTTAATCCATTTACATTGACCTAGGCATTTCTGGAGTCATTTTGGCACCAGTTATCACAGATGTGAAGTATTTCACACATCACGCTGAATGCTATGGAAATATTTAATTAATTACTGCAATAAGAAGGGGGGCAGCTAAATGTTACACACAGACTTTGTGTGTCGTGCTAAATGTAAAGGTAAAATCTTTTTAGTTCAGGAATTTCCATATTACATGCTCTGAAGTTGATGTCTATTCCATTGACACAATCCTCACAGAGCAGTGAAAGCTCCAAGTGCTGGGAAAATACCATGAAACATACGCTCCTCCAAAAGGTAATGAACACTGTTCCAATATACACAGGTTTAATTTATTTGACTTCTAAAAAAAGAGGGTAAAAGGACAAATCCCATGAATTCCACTGCTGCTACAAGTGGTTTGTTGTTTGGTTTTTTTTTTAAAAAAAACCCAAACAAGTAATTTCCAAAGCCAGTTAAACCATGGGAAAAACAAGTAACAAAAAGATATATGTTGGCACCTATCTTTAATAGTAGTAGTTGTAGATAAGCAGAAATATATATATATATTCATAAAACCTCTCTATATATATAAATAATGCCAGGTTCCAAAAGAATGTATAATCTAAGATGCTATCTCTCCAAATTACTCAAATATTTACTTTTACGTAAGTAAATAATATAAAAAATGTGCATGAATTCTTGCAGGATTAGGACCCATCTAGATTAGATACAGAAATAAAAGACAAGAGAAAAGCAGATTTTCATGTTACATATTTCCTTTCCTCATCCTACATTGGATGTAGGTATTCTGCTTTTAGGTTTCTCTCTTGCTTGTTGTCCTAACCACCACTTATTGTTTCAAATTTTCACTTTTTTTTTTTCTTTTGTTCTTTTAAATCATCAATCCAACATTCAGGATGAGATAGAATTTTAATCTGTGCCTCTTTACTCCAGCCAGGTTAACTAAGCAATGCAGGCAGAGATAAGAGAGCATGTTGGAATACATGTTTTTATGGTGTACAGGAACAATGCAAGGTGTTCAAAGGTCAGGCAACTACTCTGACAACCACTTTCATGACTATATATGGAAATTAGTCTTCAAGTGATCACACAATTTGGTGTTATTACAGCAGTCACACAAGTGATACACCACAAGCACACTTTGATACTCCATGAAACTACTTAGTACAGTTCAGAGGACCTCCAGGCACCATCTCGGCTGCATTTCCTCTGACCACCATATCAGTCTGTATAATGTTTGTATTTCACAGCTCATGAAGGCATCAAGGAATATATATATACACACACACACACACTTAAATGTCTTTGTATGACCACTTGTGTCTACCTGCAAGAGACAGCCAAAATTGCATTGCAGTCACACTAACCAGGTGGGGGGAACGTCTCCCACACACCCACAGAGCGCATGAGCCTCAAGAAGAACGGTAATTCTACCTCAATTAAATACCAGAGGAAACACAATCAACGTGCTCCCGTGCTCTGGGGCACGCTGGTCTAAGGCAAAGTCACTCGGTATCTTAAAATAAGTACGCTGACCTGCAGAGGCGTGTGGCAAAGCAGCAGTGAAAGCCAAAGAGGACAGCCAGCTGGGTGTGGGAGAATCATGGAATTATACAGCCAGGGCTCTGCCCAAACTGGGCCAGGGCAGCAGAGGGGGAAATGGGCAGAAACCTTGGAGTGCCACGTCCACTGGATTTGATACTTAACTCTTAACTGTTCACATTCTTTGCTCCCCAAGTTCTGCAAGCTCTGCACGCCTACAACTCATCTCACCCACGTGAATGCTGCACTGGAAAATGCAGAGTGGTCTGAAGGCAAGGCACGTGATTTTCCTGAGTAATTAGCACTCTCCAGCTGGATGACAAGGTACCTGCTCCTCCTCTGGAGACTCAAGAGGCATAAGAGTACAAAATAATGGGCCAACAAACAAAAAAGGAGATGAATTAAGAGCTTATTGAGCCACTTGATTGCACAGTCAAGAAAAGCAAGGAACAAAGTCAGGTGTTTCACCTGGTGTTTCTTCGGAGGGTTTGGGGACCACAAGGTTTTGCAAGTGCCCATCAAAATATTTTACTTAGGAGCATCCAGAGGATGTCTTACATCCTTGCAGCACAGTAAAGTCACTGTTATGGGCAGAGTTCTGTAGAGTCTTGTAAGACCATTGTAGCAAGAGAAACTTGAAGATACGGTCACAAGGCAGCAGACTGAGCTTTGCAATTGGGAAGGGGAAAAAAAAAGTGTCCTAACTTCACTCCCAGTGAAGGATGGGGAGCAGGAGATCTTTCATTAGTGAATTCCTACAAGTACTTATTACAAAAAAAAAGATCCCAACAGATACATTGCTGTCTTTCTGAAGTTACCAGGGATGACGTGGGAATTGCAACTCCACAGCAAATTAGCCAGTAGTGCACTTTACACCTTCCTTAGCCCAGCTGTTGTCTCAGGTTTGGGAGGTGATGCTCAGAGGGTTGTTTTCACCATAAATAGATTTTCTGAACTGAAATTGTGTAGAAAAATTGTGTTCAAAAAACCCCAGACATACTTGGTCTTCCCGGACCATTAAAGTTCTACTGAATAAAAATTGTCAAGTTTACGTGGCTTCTGCTTTCCCTCGGGGAATACCTCTTAAAAGATGAATATTTTATACAAGTCATATATAGAAAAAATACTGGATTTCAACATATAGTGCAAATTAAAATGAAATCCAGTTATGTGTTGTAGATTTCTTGAAGTCCAGGTCCTTCCCACGTTAGCAATCTCCAAAAGATGAGAGGAATTTGTCATGAAATGACTTTGTAGGACAAAAATAACCAGTTACATATAAAAAATTAGTAAAAGGCTCCCTAAAAGCATCCATCTGAAAGCAATCAGTAACCGAAACACACGCATGCACCCACTCGGGTGACTGCTTTACATGCAAAAGACATAGTCCTACCCCAGGGGAAACGGGCAACAGGATCAGAAGCCTTCAGAGAAGATTTTATTTCAGCCCAGAAAAAAAAAAAAAAAGCTAAGACAAAGTTCATAAACAAATGCAGAAAGACCTGTGCCTCTGTGTTAGAGAAAAAACCCTCAGATTGTCGTTGCCCCTCACGTACACTCCCTGCTACTCCTATCTCTGTACAAATCCCCTTATTTTATCCTTTTACTGATGGGGGCAGAGCCCATCCTCGAGGTTGAGAAACCGCTACCGAAAGGCTCCCTGCGCTCCGGTGTAAGGTGGCACCTAACTCTGCCCGCACCCCGGGACGTTTCAATACCGTTGTGGGTGGGGTTTGGGTTTTTTTTTCCTCAAAACCTTTTTTATGTCACGCGTGTGAACACGCTAACTCCCTCTAAGGAACATAAACTACCAAAAGTAAAAAAAAAAACCCCGCAAAATAACACCAACCAAACCAAATAACAAACAAAACCCCACCCAAAACAATGAAAAAACCCAACCAACCAAACGTAACACCGCCCACCACCAAAAAAACCCCCCAACCCAACCAAACCCCCGCAGTACTTTCGACATGGTTTGAACGCGCTCCTTACCTGGAGGGAGAAGCGCGGAGCCGGTGGGCGCCGAGCCTCGCACCTGCCCGAGCGAGCTGGGCTCCCCCTTTCCAAGGCCCGCCCCCCCGGACGCAGCACAGGAGGAACGCGGCAGAACCGGCCACCGGCTCCCGCTGCCCGCCGGTCCCCCGAGTGCCGCGGTGCCCGCCGGGGGCCGCCGTCACCTGGCGCCGGCGGGGCGGGGCGAGCGGCGCGGGCGGGCCGATGTCAGGGCGGCTGGCGGCGGGGCCGGGCCGGGT
>WTSP01022373.1:0-47149 GCA_025331215.1 Actenoides lindsayi | reverse complement strand
ATCCCTTCCCTCCAGCGTGTCAGCTGCCCCACACAGCTTGGTGTCGTTGGCAAACTTGCTGAGGGTGCACTCAATGCTACTGTCCATGTCACTGATGAAGATGTTAAACATACATTTCTGTAAGTAAATACACATAAGAAAAATGAACATTACATTGTGAAACTTGGCCTCACAATTTTATAATGAACTGTTATGAATAAAGCACCGGG
The DNA here is from genome assembly GCA_025331215.1 of Actenoides lindsayi. NCBI lineage: Eukaryota > Metazoa > Chordata > Aves > Coraciiformes > Alcedinidae > Actenoides > Actenoides lindsayi. The sequence continues at coordinate 46,940 of WTSP01022373.1, read as the reverse complement.
ACATGCTTAGCAGTGCTCGAGTCATTGCAATCAGATGTAAGGCAGGCGATGAACTCAGCAAGAAAAGGGTTTCAATTATTTGGTGGTCAATAAGTATTTCTGGAATTACAAATGGAAATATTTCAGTCTGCAGTAATGATTTTTTTTAAAAGCAATAAAAATGAAGCATTTCTGAGGAATATAAACAAGTTCCACACTAATTATGTAGGAAAAGGACATTCTCTATATTTCATATATTTCCCTAAGTTCATAACAAGTAACTGGGTCAATGAAGGGTAGAACAAAACAGCTGCTGAGTACTTCATATATCCTTTTATCTCTTTGTCTTTCATTAAAGAAGGGACCGAAACTCAGGAACTGTTAGCCTGGTAACTATGAAAAAATGAAAATAGTCACAGTTGGAAAACAGGAAAAGACTGTGAGGTTAGATGACATTTTCAGGTATGCACCCCACTAGGTAATAATTTTGGTTTTTTACACAGTGATGGTCACTTTCATTATATTAGACAAATATTTCTTAGTTTTCAAATAATATCACTGTTTTTATAAAAACTGTAATTTGACATAAAAGTGAATAGTTCAAGCATGATTGTGCATGAGATTGAAAGATAATTTTGGTAAATTTATAATTTCTTTCTGAGGACTATCTTATTTTGTTTGAATGATAAATTTCAAAAGCTGATTTTTATTTTCCCAATCAGTATTCCAGTATTAAAAATTATTATGCATATTTTATTTTACCAGGAGCTTTCATTTTGGGAAGAATTTCCTAGAAATACGACACTCAACCCCAGCATTCTGTTATGTGCACTACTGGTGTATTCTATGAATCTGGTCATTCTATGAATTTTTGTCATTTAAATATGATACAGTTCTTCCAAATAAATCATGAATATTTTTATAAATTGTGGTTTGTCCCTAATTATAATTGGTGTCTTGGCCATTAAGGGGACATACAATCTTCACAAAGGTTTTGTCTTCTGTGCCATGAAAGCTGTTTGCTTTGTTTATTTTCCTGACAAAACAGAAAACAGACATGTACAGCTTCACTTGTCGAGTACAAAATTATGGCATTAGCCACAACACGCAGCTGGGAGCCACTTGGTCTGAGAATCTGTCCTGAGGAGCTCTTGGAGCATTTTGAACTCACACAGTCCATGGTCTGTGACATCCCCGAAGACTGAAGCATATTCCACCTGCTGATCTAGTTGCAGTGAGGTAGGACAGAGTTGGGGCAGCAAAGTCCCCATGTGTGATGTTAGCCCTACCCTTCTTGCTCTTGGGGAAGCAATCAGGAACTGTGAAAGGGAAATGTGTGCTGAAAATAGCTCCAGTGCTTGCTTCAGTGTAAGCCTCTAAACATGTTGTTTGTATGGTTGGTTGTAAGGGTGGAACTACTTGTGAGAGGAGAAATGGATATGTAACTGATAATTTTGAATATTACTGTCCAACTAGTCTATGACTTCCCATCCTCAGGAAGCCAACAAGAACCAGTGGGAGGGAGGTGGAGACAAGCCTTAATATACAGCCAGATTGCAGGAGAAGTGGTTAGTGCAGTAGCAAGAAATGCTCACTTTGGCAAAATAACCCCAGATCTGAGTCTATCAGGTTGAGTCAAAAGGCTGTCCCTCTTGGCTGAGGGCAATCAAACACCTTATGTGCAGAGGTCTCAGCATTTTCAAGAGCAAATGGTGCCTTTCTTTATGAAACATTTAATGAGGTGTGCTAATGAAGCTGACTTTTACACTAGTTTGGGACATAGCAGCCCTTTGCAGGCTCCAGGTACACTCCATGCTCTTTTATCTGGTGGAGCTAAGTCAATGAAAAGAAATAAAAGAACTGTTACTTTGCTTGAAGAGAAATTCACTGGAGCCAAATGTCTGTCTATGAAGTGATCAACTCCAAATGTATCTGCAAGAAGAAAATTGTTTAAATGAACTGCATAATTCGACATACCCACACAATCCTCCTTAAGATTTCCTTCCTTCTGCAGTCATTTACTATAGGAATGTGTTATTTTACCCAAAAGTGCTCAACAGTTACAACTGACACTGATCTCTTTTGCAGCAAGAGGTCTTTGTGAAGTCCTTGTCAGGTCAGCTTCCCACATGCCTGTTTGTAAATAGGACATGAGTGACAATCTTTTCCAATGTTTTATATTAAAACAACCTGTACAGAATATTGTAAGAAAGCTGTGACCCAGAGAAGAGTAGAACAGAGCTCTTCTGTATGGCAATATCTACAGGTGCTACAATAGTGACCTTCCTTCTCCTGAAGAATCCTTCCAGCCTTCTGGAAGAAATGTGCCAGGGAAACCATCAGCCACCAGCTATGGCCGTCATGCCCTCAGCCACCTTCCTTTGCACTGTCCCACCTGTGCAGCAAAAGGATGGAGACTCCTGAAAAGCATCATATCATGTCATGAAGAAACGTCTCAGTTATAGGCACAAGAGAACTGAAGATAAGTCAGATGATCTTAATTTTGTCCTTTTTTAACTGATTTTTCACTTTGTAACCAGCCTAATGCTTTTAATGTTGTTAGATGCATTGTCTATGTTGCTCACACAGATTGGAAATAATTTTGTTTCAAGTGTATGTGGCAATGTTACTATCAAATATTATTGCTGTTGTCAAGCTCTGAGAATCCACAGTGACCCTGAACTCTGAATAACTACTGCAACTGGCAGGAGGGAGATTTTAGGGAGGGAAGGTATACTAGGGCCTTGTACTGCCTTTGAGAAATTGTTGGAGGAGCCTGCTTTGAGTCTCTGCCCATATGGAGATGGGGGAAAACCACTGTTCATGTGCTTCCTTTGGAGCCAAAGATGAGCCCTTGAAGCTGTGCAACATATCCGAGGGGGAAAGTCTGCAAAGAAGGGAAAGTGGTTTAGCTCTTTCTCTCTGCTCTCTTGTAAGGGAGGTTTTCTGCTCAGAGCTCCTGCTGTAGCAGGTGCTGCTGGTTATTTAGTTGTGGTGTTCATGTATTTGTGTTCAGTTGTTATTCTGGCATGCTGCCACAGCTTTGCTGACAGATGGGAATGACAGCACACCTGTACCAGGGACGTAGACAAATGGAATTTCATGGGAGATACTAGAGATATTTATCTTCCAAATCTTTCTTCTTGCTGAATTTCAAAGGCTTGCTGTAAGAAATGAAAACCTAGAAACATGAAGCTGAAGGTCAAAATAAGATTTTTTTTGTCTGATAAGAAATACCTGGCAAAACAGAATTCCCTCACTAAAAACATATAGATATGAATATATGTAGGTTTAGTTAGAGAAGTCTTTTTTAGCATCATTCACTGTTTTCAGTGAACACCATAATGAAGAACCAGACTTTGTCCATGACATGGAGTACGATGGCACTGAAAAGCTCCTCTCCTTATGCATAATGACAGTCTCAACTTGGTAGATTGGAAATATGAAACAGATGGATGAATTTCTGGTTTTGATTTCAAATTATTATCTTTCTCAAAAGGTTTTTCTGGCTGCACATGGATCTGAGCATGGTTTCACTTACTAGAAAACACACGGGGAATTTTATGTTTGCATCAACTCTCAGCAGGATTTTCTGTATGCACAGAACATCAAATTATTCACATTTGTTGGGCTGGGCATAGAAGTGTAACCCTCTATGGAGTGAATTCAGGGAGTTTAGAATATATCTCAAGCTTTCCTGCATCTTTTCATTCAGTATTACAATGCTCTGGGGAAGCTGGATTTACCTCAGCACACTTCCTTGGAATCTTGGAGCTGGAGAATAGTATTTAAACCAGAAAATTCTTAGGACTGTTTGTTTATTTTTGTAAGCATTTCCTTTTGAAGCAAGATGTGTACAAACAAGCCAAGCAAAGTAAATAATTTGCAATAGACATATAAAAGCCATCTTTCATGTGGCATAAGTAGTAGATTTCTGTTCAATCACGTGAAATATGAAAGTGTCCATAAGGTTAATAGAAAAAAGAAAGAACATGCTGAAAAATGATCAACACACTTCTAGGAAGAGCAACTATGCCTGTTTAAAATGGAGTAGTGCTATCAAGTTTGTAATCTCTACCAGATAACTAATATCTGCTCAAAAAACAACTAAACATGTAAGTTCTTTCCCCTGGCGTGACTGGGTCCCTTTCCATTGACTCATTGCTGCAGAGAAATGGACCTCTTCCATCCCTCAGCTTGGCTGTAAAAATATTTTGAACAGCTTGTCAGATTAAAATGATGCAAATAGGCAGTTTACACTTCTGTTAGACTATCTGGGATGCAATTATGAGTTTTTACTCATAAGTTTTCACTAGTTCTGTTTCAGATAATAAAAAAAAATTAAAAGGGGAGGAAAAAAAACCCCAAACTACCAAACCACAGAAAGGGACTATTGTTGATACTAGATTTCAAGAATGTGTCTTAAAAATTATGCCCAGAAATTTATTAAAAAAAAAAAAAAAGCACAGCCTATTTCTTTAATATCTGGATCAGTGCTATGTTTGAATATAAATTTAAGCTTTACTATCAAAATATCACCTACCCTCTCTTTGATGAAGACTTTTTGTTCAGCAAAATTTGCATGGGAACTTTTTAGCAGGTCTATATTGTGTGATTTCAAGTACTTTTTTTTTTTTTCTTAATTGATATAGCAAGACATAGTATGAACAGGAAAAAAACACCCCTCTGTATATACTAACTAAACCACTCTGTATTCCATAAGGAATCATTAATGATGAAAATAAAGTAGGATTTACTAGCCACCTAGGTGCAGAAGGCAGGGTTGACATCATTTTTTCTGTGCATTTGTAACTAGGTGATCTGTAGTTGTGAGAATTTCAAGGGGACCATGTCAAGGTTTGCAGAGCAGACCCCATCCTTTCTCATCTGGCTCGCATGTCAGACTTCTTAAAGACTTTATGCTGGCTAGAAATCTCACAGCACTGCAGGTTAGGGCAAGCCCTTATAAAAGTTGCATTGAATGGAGGCTGAAATACTGCAGGAGATGGGATGACAAATATGAAATTGCCATTTGCAGCAGGGGTAGCAAACTCTTGTGTACTTGAGACAAGACCAAGGCAGAGAAAGAGGTAAACAACCACCTCTTCCTTACATGCAAAAGTGGGGCTGGGCTGTCTGGGATAATGAAAACATTTGGTTCCCACAGAGAAAACCCAATGGAAGGAGAATAGCAGAGGAAGCTTGCCTAGGGCCAGTGTGACCCACTAGCTGAATGCCCGTGGTGTTTTTGGGTGCACCAACTCCTACGGTCCATGTTGGGAGTGTGACACCATGCTCCCCATTGCTTCAGAAGTGCTTGCTGGAGCACCTCCTTTCATCTCTTTGCTACTGAGGCTAGTACACAGGTTGAACACAGTCTCTGGGCCCTGTGATCATACCCTTCCACCCTCCTATCCTTTGTCCATGGCATTAGTCATATCTTTTCAACAGCTGATAGCAGTTTGCATGCTCAGGCTGTAACTGCTCTGTGAACGGGGAAGGGGCAGAATTCAACATAGGAGGACATTTTCTCAATCACTTTTCATTGAGAATAAAGCTTTATCAGAAAAGGTGCTGATTTCTATTAGTAAAAAAAAAAATAAATACATGAGGTGACAACTTCAACCCCAGAGTTTACCAAAGTGCTCAGAAATCCTGGGCTCCCACACTTGTCCTTCCTCTCATGTTTCCTCCAAGAGTGATGATGTTTCCCTGGGCACTCATCCAAATGTACGGTAAAACTTGTCTGCTGTGGTCTCCTTCTGTTCATGGAAGGGATCTAGGGAATAAAGATCTGGATCCTCATGTTAGTAATATGGGAGCTGAGAAGTTCCACTGATTGTGAAAAATCCTTGTCTTGAGTTTCATGTCCACCATCACATTCACCACCATCATCTAAGACAAAAGGATACAAGAATAAATGGAGTCACTGCTTTCAGAATCATCACTGACTAGAGGAAAACAATATAGCAGCCTGAAACCCACTAGCAGGAGTAAGGGGTGGATGTTTTGCTCTCTGAAAATTTCTAGAGGCTTTATCAGTAATGGGTAGGAATCAGTTTAGCAGAATGAAGGAGAGCAGAAGCATGAGTAACTGCATGGAGTTAAGTAATGGCAAATGTTAATTGTCTGGATAACCTTAGTGACAGCAAAATCTACAGGTCTGTGGAGAGTTTTCCCAAAGGATACAGTGAAAGCCTTTCTGATTGACATACATAGACTAGATTAAACAAAATACTTTATGTGTGATAGCAAAAGATCATGCTTTTATGTAGAGGGATAGAATAATCTAATGGTTTTCTCCAGCTGTGATTTACAGTACAGAAACTCCAAAAGAGACAGATTTTTTTTTCCCTCACTGTTTGCTATTCTCTGATTTTCTTTTCCTTTAGACAATAAACTAAAAATCATAGTATGCAAATAAAATATATAAGCCAGCTATTTAATTGAAGCTATATTGGCTTGTTATTGCACCTTCTCATGAACTCCTGAAAGAACTGTGAACTATCACCTGCCCCCCTTATGCTGTATTCTGAATAATAGTGTAGCGAGTACCTTAATTACAACTTGGCATTTGACCTGGTAATATAGCAAATTTAAGACCTTGATCAGTTTACAGATCATGTTCATATTCTATTCATTTGTATGAAAGTCACACTCACAGTACTTAACCGAGAATATTTTTTTTACCCCAAAGTTTGGGTTATTCCACATGAAAATACTGTGTACAAGAAGGTACTCTTTGCCAGCAAAATATTTTGCAATGTTATGCAGTGGTTCAGTATGTTTTTGTAGAAGGTGACCTCCATAATATGAAATTGTAGGTTTACTATTTTGTTTCTTTTTAGGCGGGGGACTAAGGTCTCAGATGGAGTATTTTCAGGAGCCAGTGCAAGAACAGAGGTAAGTTAAAATGAAGAATACTTTTGTAAAAGTCTGTAATTATGTAGAACTTATTTCTATTTTTAAGCTACTCTCAGACATACTGATTTTTGTTTATAGTCTGAAGAACAAGATGACTTGACACTTCCTGCACTTGCAAACGTTCTGCAGCACTTGTGCTGGTGTCATTCTTCAGTAAAAGTTGGCAAATCTGATTTAAACATACTTTCTGTAATGATACGCTAGAAATGGATTACTACAATTTCCAAACACTTCATTTTTCTGATGGGATTCACAGTAGTCCAAGTCACATCTACATCTGGTTTCACCTCTAGCAAAGAAAAAACCCATACTTGTCTCCTTACTGACCTTACATTATTACAGGACAAGGCAAAACACCATGATTTTTTCCCCCTTTTCTGTACACCATTTTAAATGACTCTACCCCTTCTTTATTTCCACTTTGATGCACAGATCTTCCAGCTACTCAGGCATATGCTTGAGGGAAACAGTGAGTCCAGTTTCAATAATGGCAAAAGCTCTATAAAAATCACCAGGGCAATTGTATTAAGCTCAAGCTGCTGCTTTCTCATAGTAATGGGCTGGAAGTAAAATAAAACCAAACAAACCTAGACACAGCCATTTCTTGTGGTTCATTCTACATCTACCCAGCTGGTCAGCCATATATTTTATGAAGTCAGTTCTTGCAGCCCCTGTTTATTTTTAGAAAAGGTGTTTTTTAGATGGAGAGAGTACAAACATAACACCACATTATTCGTAATATAATTTTTAAAAAGTAATTTCTACCTGCAACTGAAAGACATGTCTGATATGAAGGATTATTTAAAGTCTGCCATGACAAGTTCTCTTTGCTCTGATACTTCTGGTGAGGTCAGTAGCACTAAATGGTCGGGTGATATTCATCCACCATGTAACAATCTTGAAGCATTTTTAAGGTTTTTTTCTTCAAAGACTAGAAAGTTTCCAGACATAGAACCAGACATGCTTCCATCGTTGATCATGAGTGACATACCTCTAAAGGTGTCAAAGTTGGTATTGTAATGCATGCATGTTATAGTCTGAAACTTTTTCTGATGAACTAGTTTGAGTTCAGGTGAGTTATAAGTTCAGTTTTCTTGCGTTATATATGCCTTATAAACTGGCAAGTAGCTGTTCTATAGAAAACAGGTAATGTCTTTGTTCACGTTTGTCTTTTTTGAGTATGCTTTGCCGTGGTTATATATTTTTGCTTTTTTAAAAACAGTGGTTTTGCTTATCTGCTATTGACAGATACCATTACATTATCAGTTTTATTACTATGGTAGGCATGATATAAATCAAAAGACATAATAAATATCTTTACAGGACATTTAAGCAGCTTTAAATCCTAGTGAGACTGAACTATAAATATAAAATGATGTTGGGTTTATCATTTTAAAAAACTACTTGCAGAGAATCAAAATTGTTTCGTTATATTAGAAGCATTATATTTCAGCATCCATTGAAGGAAAAAGCATAGGAAATCCAATCTCCCTCATGAAGGCTGGGGTAAGACATGCCTTCTTCGGAGAACCCACTGTCCATGCAGGAAAAAAGCCACATTGACTTCATTAATGTTATAAAGACACTTAAATTCTTTTACATAAATTTATGGATTTACAGAAGGAAAGGCCTCCTTGTTGTAGTATTCAGGAACTGACAGTCTTATAAGGCTTGACATTGTTTAAATGACATATTTTTAAGATGTGGCCACTGTGTCAGTTGGAGTCATTTTTTTCCACACACCTGAGATTCACTGATACACTTCTGGCTATGGGTAGGTGGTCTCTCCCCTCAGCAATGTGGTACAGTTGGCAAGGGTCACAGTAAAAGGAGTTAAATGCTCCCCTTTACTCCACAAACCACTTCTTCTCATCTACAGTTTCACTCTTATTCATAGTCTTGACCACCTCTGCTTCCATATCCTTTAAAGAATCTACTTCTTGATATTTGTCTTAATTTCCCGTGAGGAAAATCCTCATTAATTCCTGTTGGGCAAGAAGCAGGGTAACCTGCAACCATTTGTTCAGGACTGTGACTAGATTGTTTTTCACTGTCTCTAAGGAGAGAGACTCCACAACCTCCCTGGGCAACCTGTGCCAGTGCTCAGTCATCCTCATAAAATGTGTTTCCTGGGGTAACACAGGGAACCTCCCATGTTTCAGTTTATGCCCATTGATACAATGAGTATCACAGTAGTGAAACTAAGGGTTAATAAGCAATTGGTGAGACAAGATTCAAATTCTTAGAAGGACAGAGGTGTAATACAGAAAAAAAAAGAAAAAAACTGTTACTGGAAAAATCAAGCTGATGGTAAGCTGAGACAAAGTTCAGAGAACTACTGAAATCACTGTGTTCAGAAGGAGGAAGGAACCACAGAAATAGGAAGTAATTGTTCACTGCAGCTACTGGACATACACATTTATGTAAGATGCAACAAAGTGTAACCTTATACGTACTTAAACTATGTTCTGCTGCTGCTGCTAGACTAAGTAGGTGCTTTTATCATTGGTTGCAGTGTGCAGCAAGCATGGCCTGCAGCAGCAGGAAATTCATGTGAAAAAATGGGTAGATTAAGAAATGAAAAGAATATTATGAATTTAAATGAGGCAAAACCTAGATTGTTGGTTCTGCAAGTGTATGAGTGTGAAATTTGTGAGAGTATGTTTTAAAATTCTATAAAAAAAATACATCGTGATGTCCTCTGGTGGGCTTGGTTTAGTCACAATTCAGCGTGCTGATGCTTCATTAGGTTAAGGTCAAGCCATTTGATTGACAGAAGCAATGTCCTGTCTGGACGAGCTGAAGTGTTGTAATGCTGAAGTCACTAAAAATCACATGTCAACTGATACAGAAGTGTGATGTGCTTTTATGTTAAAAAAATGCTGGCTTAAGCCAGCTGAAGTACGGATGAACACATGCTTTATGTCAACACTAGCTTTTTACAAGACCAAATCTGATGTTAAACTGTGATATGTAATGTGACTTTTTAGTAAAAATGTATTATGGTTAATTTCATCAAATCTTGAAATAAACCACTGCTCTTTAGTGTTATTCCGTAAAAATGCTGGTTTCTGATTCTATCAGACACAAAAGCTGCATGCAGTGATAGTAAATGAAAACTTACTTTGCACAGCGTGATGCATTAAAGAAAGCTGATCTCAGTGCACCTTTCGACACGGTTACAAAGGATACTTAAATGAGTATTTCTAGCAAAAATCATGAACAGCGTATTTAGGACAAAAATTGTCATGTGATAACACCTAATTCTCCAAGAACAAACTGGGCAATAGCATTTGTTTTGTGGTCCTTTTCTTGGTACAAATCAAGTGAACTTCTAGTTTTGTACTCAGTCTTGTTTTGAAATTAAATAAGAATTCAACACATCAATGTACACAAAAACCTCAGAAAAGAAGTTAACTAGAACCAGATGTTGAGCAAGATGCCACACATGGAGAAAACCACTTTAAACAACCACCTTACTGTAGTTACTTAAGTCATTTTATGGCAAACAGAAAAGAGCTTTTCTTAGTTGCTATGAACTGGCACACACACTTCAGCATGTGAAACCAACACCCCCTTAAAAGACACAGTGATTGGTTGTAGGATTTAGAGTTTTATAATTTTGTATCCCTGGTGACCAGCTCTGGATGATACAAAAGCAAAAGCCTGGACAATCTTTTGGCTTCACATGGCAAGAATTCTGTTTTTGTTTTTATTTAATCTGAATCTGAAAGATTATACCTTTGTTGTGTACATTCCAAATAAAAGTCTGATACTGCTAGGGGTAAAAAAAAGATTAAATGGAAGAGATGCTGCTAGCTTCAAAGCCACACTTCAGCCTGAATTCTTATTTGCTATTACTACATGCAAGTAAATTAGCTGAAAGAGATTTCAGGAGAAAATTTTTTGTTTGGTTGGTTTGATTTGGTTTGGTTTTACAAAGCACCTGGGTTTCTGAAAATAGATTGAATCCAATACTATTTTTGCCTAATTTTTTTTCTGAATGATGTTTGGACAATCCATCAGTTATTGTCTTTAGAGGAGAAAGCAGGGAAGACCTAAAGAAAGCCTGAAATCCAACATGGGTAGGGCAGACAGTGGAATGATTTAAAAGAACTGGAGGTAGGAAAGAATCATTACAGTTGTTTGCCTGATGCCCTCTGTGCACTCAACTGGGGAATGCCCTGTGAAGTGCAGCACCATCCTCAGGCTCAGGGTTTTAGCTGTGCGACTGCTGGGCCAAGCTCTCAGCACTGGTATAGGCTCCAGCTAGAAATGGCCTGTGTCAGATGTCCCAGCCCTTCCCTCTTTCAGCTTCTCTTCTCAGTCTGTAAGGCCACTCGCTGATCATCCACAGGATGGCAAAATCACAGTACATCTAGTTATTTGAGAAAACACAGTTTCTCCAGGATCTTTTAGGATCAGACAGGCATTTTCATAGCACAGTTCTTCAGGAAAGACAAGAACATGAAAGTCAATGCGGTTTTTATGTTCTCTTCGGCTCTCAAAAAAGAGGACTCATAGTTTCCCACAATCAGATATTTCCAAGTCAGGCTGTCATGATCATCCTGCCAAAACATTTGAATTCACAGTCTTTAAGGATTTCCTGCAGAAACTGAATGAAATCTATAAAAACCAGTTAACCTTAAAGTGATCACTTCAATACCACTTCCCATACCTGATTACAGGTTTAATTAAAACACATTTTGCTTGCTTGTGGTTGGTTTTTTTTAGGCATATGATTCAGTTTATTCTTCTACAGAGATCTGTCTCCTTAATTATTTACTACCCCATCAAATGTTATGTCTTCTAGTTAGGCCAGAAAAATCACTGATAAAAGTGCACAGGATCAAAAAGTAATATCTGAGGGATCTTGCTAGAAAAAATTCTACTCATCAATGACTTCACATTGACTGTGGTTTAAGATTTCTCAGTAAGCCAATTATTTTTAATCTTTCAAACACAGTGTCATTTACTGCAAATATCTTTTCCCTATCAAGTTCCCAGGTAATAATTCAATTTAGTCAGAAAAATCCAAGGGTACACTATCAACAAAATTACATTTTCTAGCTAGATTTATAATGTTGCTGGAAAATATGACAAGATTGTTGGATCAGATAGACCTCCAGCAAATAAACATACTAACTGTTCTTGCTTATATTTATAACCTTAAATTATTTTAATAATAATATTAAATATTATTATTTAATTATTATAACCTTAAATAATTACCATTTCATAATTCCATGTAGAATCAATTCAAATCTAGTAAGTACATCCTATTCTTTTTAAATATTGGAAGAACATTTGTGATTTCTGAGTCTGTTGAAGTTTCCTAAATACATTTAAAGTAGTTTGTAGTGCTTCTCAGACATGTTAAAGATTTTGGGTGAAGTATGAATATACTGTTCCAAAATCCCTTAACCTTATCAAATGCATCTTCACATTTTTTTTCAACAGTCAAACTTCCTGTCCTACTGAGATGGTACTTCTGTCTGAATTCTTCTTAGTGCATGATAGAAACGTCCTTTCTAACTATTTTTAAATTAATTTCATTCAGATTCATTATGTATATTAAAAAATGTACTTATATTTTTGTCTAGGGTTTTTGTTTAGTTTATAAAATTTTGTTTATTATTTGCTTATAAAATACGTTCTTATTTTTTCCTACTTTGTGAACTTTCCAAAATGATAAGTATAGTCCTTCCTATTTACTTTTTCCTTTTTTTCATTCTTACATATCTATTTTTGCTGATGTTTTAACATTACCCACATGTCTCTGTGTAAGGTGTCTTTTGTCTTCCTGTTACATTTATTTCTACTAGTAGAATCAAGGACTTTGAATGACCAATTGTCCTTCAACAAATCATAGCCTTTGTAATACAAATCAGTCTAAGTTTGTAGTTCTCTCACTAGTTTCAGCTATGCTTTAAGCTTTGGAAATTAATACGGTGAAATTCACTGCAATATTCTACTGCAATATTCAGTAGAATATTTAATTTATATCACATTGAACAGCCACAAATTCTTAGGCTAATAACCACCTCTCTTTCATCCAATAAAATGAGATCCAATGTTGCATTATTATCTACTGCAGAACTTATGGCGGCCCTTGGAAAAATTATTTCTTGTTTTCAGAAGTAGTAAAGATATTTTTTTCACTGGTTATGTGAACTCTCAAGAAATATCTGTTGCACTGCAGTTATTCATAATAATTCTTTCTTTTTTTTTCCTACAAGTTATGGATAACTATTTGATGAAACATTCATATCACTCTTCCCTGAGATTTATGTGGTCTGTTCAACACCATGGTGTAACAGTGATCTGACACTAGAAGCTTTGCTCTGAGGTTCTTGAATTGGCTCTGCACTACTGCAACACCTTCCTCACAAGGTACACCACATTAGAGGGATTTAGAGCAAGAGCCAGTATGGAAGATCTTAGCTTAAAGGCAATATGGCCACAGATAAAAACATGTACAAATAATCAGGAAAATGTTTGCATGGCAGTTAGGAATGGAGATCAGATAATGTGGCTCCAGCTTTTTTTTTTTTCTATTGACCCTAGGACTCGCTTTCTTCTACAGTATTTGCAGAAGAACGATGAAAAAGAATGAAAAAAAGACCTGTTGGACTATAAAGTGCAATTATTTCTACTCTCATTCATAACAGAGTATTTGCATTTAAGTTCCACACACATACATTGTGATCTCTGTCAAATTTTAAGATTTTTAATAATTTATGCAGAGTTGGAAGAAAATTCACATATCTATAACCCTAAAATTTAAAGCTATGTCTTTACAAGGCAAGCAGAAACTGTTTACAGAATGTACTTCTCACTTTGAATTAATTTATTCTTAATTTTTCTTGAATAAGACTTGATATTCCTGCTTTTGAGAATTACTGGCAGCATTGCCCTAAGAATGACATAAAAATGCTACCTCTGTTCTTGCAGATTTCAATATCACATATTTGCCCACACATACAATTGTCATAATCATTTTTCACCTATATTCTATGTATTTCTGAGTGTTTCATTAAGAAACTGTGTTTAACCCATCACTTTTAAAGGATGTATCAAATAGGAAAAATTGCTTATGTATCAAATGGTGACAGTCAGAACAAAAGTAGTTTGCTTAGCAGGGCAAAACTCTCTCATACTACTTTCTCTGTTTTCCAAAACCAGCATTCATCACCTACCATCTGTGCCTGCTTTCTGTGTGGATTATCTTGATTTGATTGACATTCTTCCCAATGGCAGAACTTTTAGTGCATATTAAGTTACGCAAGAGAACCAATTTAAGCATCTCTTGTGTATAAATTAGTTAGAGAGTCTTAGAGATATACTGCTTATCTGATGGCATAATTGAGCCCAAAGCTCTATTGTTGATTTTTCACAACTGGACTGTCAAAAATAAAAATAAAATAAAATAAAATAAATAAATAAAGGTGGGGGAGGGAAATCTCTTCAGCAGAATTATAACTTTCTCAGCTTCTCACAGAATTGCATTTATTTGGCAGAGAATTTAAGAGAAATTAAAAAGCAACAGTAAAGCTCATGGAATATTTCTGACAGAAGAGATGTGCCAGTTAAGCAAATGATAGGAAATAGGATCTGTATTTGAAAAGGATAGTGTGTTACCAGTACTTATCAAATCTCATTAGTAATTTTTTTCAATATTTTGGTTATATAAACTTATATTTGTGACAAAACTGACTATTACTCCAAGCTGTTAACTACACAGTTAGCAGGGCACTTCTAAGTGTGTTCATAGGCAAAAGAACCATGACAGTTCACAGTTTGGAAACAAGATTTGAAATACAACCACTGTACCTCTTTACTGTATTAGAATAAGATGAGACTGGCAATATACCTGAAACAAAATAAATTGGTGATTATACTCCTTCCCTCACATCCTGTCAAATAATTCAGTATTTCTGAATGCTTCACTGTGTCCACTGTATGATTTGCCTCCATATGTTTCCATAATTTAAAACTGATACAGTTGTCAGGATTCCTGACATTACCGTGTTTTGTTTTTTTTTATTCTTTCCAATGCACTAAGTCAGAAGATAATCCAATAATAGATATACTGTAAAACCGGTATGACCTAAGCTTCTTCTGAATGTCTTGTGCACACTAAAACAAAAAAAAATATTTATATATACATACATGTGTTGTCCACAGCGCAGAGTCTTTACACAAAGGAAAGGCTGAATAGCAAGAGTATGACCCTTTTCTAGTAAGTTAAAATTTAAGTGATGAGACAAAGGTGCTGCCATTCTGTAAATCTGGCTCATCCTGTATGGTGGTAATGGTGGCACTGCATTTTCTGTCGTATTTGAAATCATTGTGGTACTCACAGATGTATGACCACTCCACTCTGCCTAAAACTGATCTCACGTTAACATTAAAAAGTACACACACGTACACAGAGAAAGATACACACACAAATGAGGGCATTGAAACCTGACAAATAAAAGTAAATTTTCACTGCAAAATACAGCAGAAAATGAGAGGATAGAAAATTTCAGACAAAGGTATAAGTTACATCGGTACTGTTTGCTAACACAATATATATCAGATTGACATTTATCAGCAAATTTCCAGCATTTAATTCCCATTCCCTCATCACCTACCCTCTAGAACAGAATTTTCCCAGTACTCTGGGAGAAAATAGGATTCCAGAAGTGGCTGACTAAGGGGTTACACATAATATATAGGACATCTCTTGAGGGAATAACCTTTACAGCTCACTGTAGAATTTATATTTAATGCATTATGGTGTCATTGCCCTTATACATGTCATATTCTAAGTAAATCTAACACCCTGTTTTATCTTCTTTCAGTGCATCCTCTTCTTTCTATTACAGTAGGAAAAAAAATCTAAAAGTTGTAATTCTAGCTGTGGCTGGGATAGTTGAACAAAGACATCTCTGAACCCTGCTGGTGGGGTGGACCTACAGTTTTCAGCCATTGGAACATGTGAATCAGCCCAGCATGTGTCCCCTGTGCAGTGCAGAGGATGAGCTCTGTTGCATGGGGCAGCATGCAGTAAGACAAAAAGCAAGGGAACACCTGCTCTCAGTAGTTTTGTGCATGTACCCCCCCTCAAGTTCCTCTCAAGTTATTCTACCTAAATTGCCTCTTCTGGTGAACTGATGATTTACTGATATTGTATTTAGTTTTCTATGTAAAAAGAATGATATGTTTTAACCTTTTTGTTAGGATAGTTCCTCATTTTTGCAAGTGTTATTTCTTGTTGTTTGTTATTTATTACTGTCACTCCAAAATCTGTTTATTTTGAACTGAGTCCCCTAATTAATTTTAGGTGGTAGTAAATTTTGCTGAGCAGTGTTAAAATACTTCTGATACCAGAAAATACTTAATTTTTTTAATGTTCAAATTGATCATCTTGGCAGCCAGCCACTTCAAAAGTGTTTTTCAAACTATGTGATAATATTATTGTTTTGCACAGACCCCTGTGTTCACCATATATTGTACAACAGTGCTCAATGACTTCCACCTACAGATCTAAATGACTCAGACTGGGTTTTCATTTAGGCCCCTTCTAACTTCTATGGCCTGTAAGAAGATAGATATGATTTCACCTTAAGAAATAAAATAGCTTGTTTCACATTGCTAAAATAAGTTATGTATGATGTTTCTGGGCAGCAGGACTAACATGGCTTACACAGCATCAAGGCTGAGAGAAGGCTTGGTCAGAAGAAAGAATTTCAGAAAGTGATGCACTTCCAGAGGACAGCAAAACAGCCTGAGTCCTGGCTACGTGCTATGCAGGCAGCCAGACCTTGAAATCCCTGTTGACTCACACTGGGCTTAGGAGGTGCAGGTTTTGGTAGCCAAGGGCTGCTGATGGGAAATAAAGGCGTCTGTCCTCTCCAGAGGCAGTAAGCCTCATATTTGGTGCTATCCTGAGAGCTCTGTCTTCTGCCCTGTCTTTTCCTCTCCCAGCCACAGCTCATGGCTTTCAAAGTGGCAGTGTCTTGAGATGCTGATAAGACTGGAGCTGGCCCTGCACCTGTCCTTGGAAGAATTTATATGTGATCTGTAAATTTGTTGGCATTATTGGTTACAGGCAGGTGAGGTCCTATCTCACAGAAGAATCTTTCAAAAGAAATTATTATTGTTCCCAGCTTCCCTTCAATCTCTTTGTCAGACATTCTTTACATGAGCTCTTGATCTTTTTAGTTATTCCTCCCTCTCTAAGCCTGAGGTCAGCTTACTGAAGACAGCAGTAAAATTGTGTGCTTTCCACTGACATTCATAACATGAGGCATGGCCAGATTTATAATGTGTCCTTGTATAATTTTGGAAGAAAAAAGATTGTTCAGAAACCTTCATTTTCCAACCTTCTTTAAAGAGAACTGATATCTGCATTCACTCCCAGTCCACTCTTGGACATATTTTGAAGTGAGGAAGAATGAAGAGAGACTGTAGCAGATCCAGTCAGATATGGAGTGGGATGGGAGAATGTACTACACCCATATGAAGTATGTTATGTGAATTTCCAAGAGGCCTGGACAAGTTCATCACTGCCCCTCCTGGAAAAAAAAAGCTTTGCACTAGAGAGCCTGGACAGACTAACTGTCACAAACAGACATTCCCAGCTTAGGCCATTTGATGTGCATGATACTGGTAGCAAATACATCTTTTTTTCATATCTGAATTTCCACATAAATTACACGAAATTAATTCACTAGCTGGAAGGATCCTGCTCATGGGAAATTTCAGCTAAGGCTCATCTCCCAGTGAACGTAAATACGTTGATAATCCTCTCTTAAAATATTGATGTGACCTTGTTTGCACAAAAGTAAATCTGTTGAAGTTACCTGTGTGACAATTTGATGAAGTCAGAATCATGTCCATGTGTTTAGACACTTGGGCCTAGGTATATCTCCCCTACTGCTGACATAGATACAGTGTGGGACATAAAAATTAGAAGCAGAGTCACCTAGGCTCCCTCAACAGCCAGTGGGGAGAGAGGCACACAACTCCGAAGGAAAATGCTTGCTCACTTATACCACCAAGCTCTCCACTGTCTCATCCATTAAACCAGGTAAGGTGAATCCAGGTATAACTGGGCTAATCTTCAAAACAGGTACCTGCCAAAAGATATGCCATAAGGTATCTATCTAGGGAGCTGGTCATAAAGGATACAGATCTGAGTACCAAATCATGATTGACCATAAGCAATTTTGGGACAAATACTTTTGTATTTCCTATTCATACAGGATATTTTATAAAAGACACCAAACTTGTCTGGCTTTTAATTTAATCCTTTTATTTGAAAAAAAGATGTTTTGGTTATGGAACATGTTTAAGAAACTAGGAAAAACTGATACAGTGAGCTGGAGGGAGAGGTAAACCTGAAAAATATGCTCTCTCCTGGGCTCACAGAACATGGACCTTCTCAACCTTGTTCCAAACCTAGATATGGTCTTGTCTGCACGACATTCTTCTACCTTCATATTTGTCTTGAATAAAGGATTTATTTTTTTTTCATTAGCTAAGAAAAGAGAACCCTGGGAACAGGTATTTTTGTTTCTTCCCAGCATCTTTAACTGTAAGTTACCAAAGGATTTCCACACTGTAATGTGATAAATAGATGGAGCAGTGCCCGAGGACTCTGGACATGTGGGAGTCTGCTTTTGCCACTGATGATGCCAGATGCGTTTCCTTGAGAGGTCACTTCACCTTGCAGTGCTCCACAGATTCCAAGTGGATCAATTTCCTGAGATTATTATGAGGTGAATGGAAGTAGAAGTCCTGTGTCAGAGCAGATTTGTATTTATCACTCATTGGCAACAGAATTATGCTTATTATGCAAATTCATTGTAAAAAGAGAGACATTTCCCTTATGGGTTTGAAAAGCAATCCACATGACTCTTTCACTAAGTGGCTCTGCGACCTCTTTCCTTGTAAACAGAGGAAAACTAACATTATGTGTTTACCTGATAAAAAACAACATTCTCTACCCAGCAACTAGCAAGAACCTGCTCCTATAGCAGCAGCATTATTGTGAATGACCTCATTCATTTACAATCCTGATCTTATTCTGACAACAAATCCCATCTGCGTGTATTTGTTTTCTAAAGAAAAATGTTAGCCCAGTGTGAGGTGTTTGGATTGAAGCAGCTCACCAGTATCCACTGGTGTTATATTTACAGGCCTGAAATTGTAGGACTTGATGACTCTATTGTTTGTTAGCTGGATGAGTTCATTACCTTCAGAACCCCACATGTTTACAACTAGTTGCTACTAGAAACAGTTTTGATTCTGTATTGGAAACCACAATCACGTAGACAACCGTTAAGTCAGCTGCCCAGGGAGACCTGGACTTTCTGCTTCTCCTTGTAATCCCCCTATTCATTCTGCTTCAGGCTGGGGTGGATGGGGCTGTTTACTGCTTTAGTACTTCAGAACCTCCTTGTTTTTTTCCCTCAGTGATGCAAAGGAGGTTAGGAGGTACTAATCATTGCTGGAACTGAGGGATTTTTTTCTCATATTAGGAGCTATTTTACAGGGGACATGGTGGATTACTTCAGACTGGTTCTCTGCTGTGTGGGAGCAAGGCTTTCATCCATATATTTCTTCTGCCTCTGGATAGTCTTCATCCCTGTCACTTGTAGATCACATAGGAATGCATGGAATCACTTGTGTATGTTACTACATATAATCTATTTATCTTGGAGGTACTAAAGCTGTTATAAATTGCTGTAAACCTGGTGGTCTGAAACCATGAAAGAGGATCAACTTAGTCTTAATAACCAACATTGAAGTAGGAGAAAAGCAGCCCCTAATGCCTGGAGAGGTACGGAGGCTCCTACCAAACCAGTGAATGCTCTGCCTCCTTCTGCTTTTGAATAAAGGGAATTAACTGAATGGGCCAGGCCTCTGTTGCATGTCAGTTATGTAACAGCTTATAAATTTTCTGTTTAAAAATAAGCTGTGAAGTTTTACTGTTGAAGTGAATATAATGCTGGCATTCATGTTTGAAAGCAAACAGGCAAACGTGCCTGGGGTGGGGGAGTCCCCCTGCCTGATGGAGATGGCTTCTGGAAAAGCCAGAAGAACATGAAAATAAGGTAAAAAGGAAGAAATGGCATTTGACTAGGGAATTGTTTGTTTTGTAGTCAGAGGGCCTACAAAAGGGCCTTTAATTCTACTCTGAACAACATCTGCAACCTTGGAGGGGGAAAATGTGTCCAGCAGTTCGATTTCTGAGCAATTACCTATGGACGAGAACATCAATAGTCTGGAGCAGAGCAGCTGCAGTGTGGCCACTGTGCCAATGTGTGTCACTGATTTTGGATCACTTCAGATGAAATCATCCATGCATCCTAGTTAAATTATCCACACCATGGGGAGATCCTGCAAACCTGGACAATGAACTGGGACTGCAATGATAAGGGGAAGATAACAGCTAGCTACCTCGGATGTGGGGAGAGAACTGGGAAATTAGGGCAGAAAACGGTAATGCTTCATGCTGTCATTTAGTTCTTCTTTCCCTGAGCTGCTGTATTATTGCGTTTTCCTTTTGTTCCAAATAACACATTTGTTCCAAATGTTGGTCTAAACCACATTGGTCTCACTATTTAAACATGGGAAATGTCAGTTGCTGAATTACTGGTATAAGACAGTTATTCAAGTTTCTAACTAAGAGTTCACAAGAGCACTATTTAAATGTTTGTAGAAACCCTTACAAAATGAATGCACCACCATGGCTCTAAGTTCACCCCAGCTTTTCCATTGAGAATGACTCAGTCCCTTTTTTTTTAATTCAGAAAATTTTGGCACTAAAGCTCTCAGTTTGAATGATGTTTTTCTTCCTGACTTTCCAGACAAGTCTTGGTATGACAAAAATTGTTTAAAAAAAAAAAAAAAAAAAAAAAAAAAAAAGAAAGAAAAAAGTGGGAGAAGAAAGAGATTACCTAAAAGGTAGAAGTAGCACAAGACATTAGCCATGTTTTGGGTTGAATATTGATTTCCTAATTAAAAGTTCCTCTAGTTCTTAGAACCCTAGCTCTATGCAAAATCATCACCCAAATTATCAAAGGAATTGCTATGCAGCCACTTTGTGGACAGCACAAGCACAATCTGCACCCTTTTCTTGGTCATGTCAGTAAAGCCTACAGTGTCAGCTCTGACCTCTCACCTGAACAGCAGTAGAACTTGTTCTGCAAAGTGAAGTGTCTACTGCTTGTTATGGGGAGGCCTGGCTGACAGCTGCTTCTTCCACTAACAACTCTTGTCCCCATACTGAGAGAGGTGTAACAGATTTCCCTTCACTAATGAAGATTACTTTAAGGAGGATATGGATGCAGTCAAAAAAAGCAGTTGGTTTTCAGACTATATTCTGGAAAAAGAACAATTTTTCTAGAACTTTTTGCCACATAAATAAAATAATAGGAAAATTATTGCTTTCTTTGCCTTGTAATTTTTTTGTTGTAGGCGATTCTAATGTGAGTGGGCATATATTCATTAATCTTCATCCATCTTAAGACCTGTATCAATCATTTAGTTTCCAGACAGAGCTGGATGTAGACGTAGCTCACACAAATCCTTATCTGAAATGTGAAGAGGCCAGAGGAATTATATTCTGTCATCATAAGTGAAATAAACATATTTTCTCTCACATTCTATCTTTGATCCTCATGCATATCCATAGGAAGAACCTGCAGGGTATACTGTTAAAAAATGTAGAATAGGATTGCTTTCTCTCAAAAACATGTTGGAGGAAAGTGACTTGTGTATTCAGATAGATTCCTAGTATTTTCACACAGAGTAGAGTTTCCATATTTTCATGGGAAACGAGTTTGCACACTCCCTGCACCAGACCAAACCACATGGAGCAGGTCTTCATCTGGAAGAAGCTGAGACATGCCACTCCTCACTGGGTTTCTCGATACACTGGTTTAGTTGTAATCCCATTAATAAGGGCACCAGTATTAGAGAAAGAAATTGTAGAAGGTAAACTCAGTCTGCCTGTATGATTGTTTCTGAGTTTTAACTGATTATGTTTTTTGAAACTGTTAATTGCTGGTCCTCCACCTCTGTCTGACTGTTTGTTGCTTTGTCCTATTTACTTGGATTTTACATAATCTCCCTATTCCTTTTTCAACCTTTATCTGTCTAATCTCCTTCAAGTCTTACTTCTCACTTTCCCACTGAGACACAGTATAAGCAAAGCGTCTTGAACTTTAAAAACACTGTTGCCTAAATAGTTGTTTACTTCTGAACCCTCCCTCTCCTTCCATGTGTCTCATTGGTTAACACTGATGATCACGAATGCCAATGCCACACTGAGTCATCCTAGCAGAGGACAAGAGAAGTGAAGGTCTGCTCAGGTTATATGAGGTCAGTACTGCCATTCCTGCTCTTGAAGTCCCCTGCCTATGCTGCTGTATGTTACCATTCAGTTGTGTCATTCAAAGATGCATCTGGCAGTGTGTAGATATTGTCCCAGGTGGGACATGGGCTCTACTGGGATGACATACAACAACTGGTAATGGTGACAAAAACCAGAGACAGGATTGAGCCCAATGTACGTGTACCTATAGGGCATGTCTACATGGTAGCAGCTGTAGACCATGAACCACTTCCACTCATTAAAGGGGAAAGTTCTATACACTTTCCTAAGGTGAAATACAACAGAGAAATTGAGTAGATGTGTCTGTTCTTCCTGTTCTTTAAATTTTCTTCTTCACTTAAGCTAAATCATTTCACTCTTGTCATTCTTGGATTTTAGCTCTTGTAGAACAAGCCCTTCTTTTTGTTTTTGTGTAGGGCATAATGCGGTGGAATCCTCTAGCCCTGCCTAGGATGCTGTAGATGTTATTACAATGCTACTTGTACTAATATCTTCAAAAGGTTACCAGTTCTGAGGCTGGGTAGGAATCTACTAAAGCTTGTGTTTCAAGGCATCTGGGAGACATTGATGTGGGAGAAGAAGAATGTGTATTGACCCGATCAGGTTTTCTAAGCAGGTTTTTCTGCCTCTTGATCCAGTGGCTGGAAGAATGACCACTATGGAAAGTAAGGATAAAACTGAAGCTTTCAAAAAAGGTTTTTTTTTTGGTAGCTGGCACACAGTTTAGATTGAGCTTTTAACTTAATTAGATCATTTAACCCTGTTCCTTAATTATATGCTTTGGAGAATTTAGAAGAAAAATTACCTTAAGTAGAATGTTAAAATGAACATCAGACAAATACAGCCGCAAACAGGAAATGATGTGAACACCCTGGTGTACACCTACTATCTCCCATTTCAGAACAACATTCTGAGACTAAGCACTGTCTGCTGCGAGAACACCGAGGACATTTTGTTCAGCTGCCTGGGACTCGAGCACAATGATACTTTCTAAAGCAGAAGTATTCATCTGGGACATCTTTGCACATAAGAGCAGGCATTCATTTAGGCCACTGTAGTTACAGTTGCAAAACAGTTTCCACTATAACCTCCTGCTTTCTCGTGCTCATAGCTTTCCAAAGTAAGGGAAATTTGGACTGATTCTTGCTATGATAAATATTTCTGGAATAGAGTTTTTATTAGGAAAAGCAACAAAATTAGACAACCTAGTTTCACAAAGCCAGAAAAATACTTTTTTTTTCCCATTATGTAACAGTTTAAATATATTTTCAGCTTTTTTTTTTTTTTTTTTTTTTTTTTTTGTGAATACATTATTAAATCTATCCAGTTGAAGTTGCAGGATGTCAGAAAACAATGATTTCAATAATCACGTTGGATATGCACATTTTTCTTTCTCTAATCTGGTTATGAATACCAGTTTGTTATTTGTCTGGTAACCTTTTTCCTCTCTATATATGTTTCCAGAATATTGTATTCATTATACTCAGGGATAATTCTTTTATTACTAAAGACCAGCGTCAGAAGAACTTATTTGAGCACATGTGTCACTGGCTCTCCAGTCCTCATTAGGCCAGTATATTTTATTGCTTAATATTTTAGTATGATGTTAACATCCTTTGTGATTGCAGTGGGTTGACCTTGACTGGCAGTCGCTCTCTTAGGCCACCTCTGCAACAGGACAAGAGGAGAAAATAAGAGAAAACCTTGTGGGTTAAGGTAAGGACAGGAAGATCAGTTGCCAATTATCACCATGGGCAAAAGAAACTCAGGCTTGGGAAAAATTAATTGTTCTTAATTAAAATAATTTTGGATAGTCAGAAACAAAGGCAAAGCAGAACATCACCTTTCTCCTGCTCCCCATGTTTTCTCAGACTCAGCTTCATTTCTTCTTTCTTGACTCCTCTTAGAGAAGACAGATCTCTTTTTGTCACATCAATTCTTGTGTCTTCTCAGCTATAGACAATTCAAGAGAGGAAGGGTCTTAATTCACAGTTGCCTATTTAACATAATGCTCTCTAGTCTCACTTGGATTTCCATCAGTCATGTATACCACATCAGAGACAGCCTTTGCATAGTCTTTTCTTTTGTCAAATGTGTTCCTTTGAATAAATCAAAATATTTTTTTAATTTTTTTTTTTAATTTAGAAACAGAGAAGAATGTCAATTTTCAGGTACAGATGACAGAAAAATTCATGCTGAGTTTTAGCTACAAACAACACTAACACTGAAGATAAGCATCTTTTTGGATATGATATCTGAGTAAATATTCCATACCTGAATCCTTGAGCCAGTCACTAAGAACAGCCATACTAGTATTTTCTAAAACTGAATTATTTTCAAACATATACATTTTTCATTTTGCATTAAAGTAGTTATAAAAATGTTGTATACATTTATCCCAATTTATTTTATTATTTATTTATATTTTCTCACTCACTGACCTTTCTTAATTAAAAAGGTTATTTTATTCCTTTACTAGAAGTCTGAAATTACAATACTTCTCATTTTAGTCAAAATCTTTCTTACTAACTAAAGAACTGATTTTAATTTCAGTGTCTTCAGCATCTGCTTTTTCTGACAATATGCTTAAAAAGCTTTCAGATAGACAAAAATTTTAGAAAAAAGTTTAACTTTTGGTGGGAAATAAGTGGAACTATGATTGAAACAGAGTTAAATACTATGGCAATTAGCATAGTGTAAAAAATCTAGTCGTTATTCCCTTGAATAAACAGAAACACCTGTTCTTATAATCAAAGGAAATCAAGCTATTTTTAGTAGTCATATTTATTTATTTTTTATTACTGGACTGTACCACTTCCTATAATTTGAGCCTTATAATCATATTCTATGCTTGTCTTTTTTTAAGGGTCCCCATTCATAGACGTTCAAGTTTCATACAAACTCTGCTGAGGAATATTTTTTGCATGCTTTGGGTGTTCTTGATGAAGATACAGAATATAGGATACAGAAAAGGGATAATAAAACAAACACAACAAACAATAAACAAAGCCAACAGTTATTTGGGAGAATATTAATTTCTGATTTGTACCAACTATGGGTAACATGCCAATTTTTACCAACTTATTTATGCAAAGTTAAGATGATATCCATGATGGCAGTAAAAGTTGTAATGTGTAGCATATTTTGTGTGTCTTAGCTCCCTATTTTGGTAAAGAATAGATTATTAAAAATGTCACTTTTGCAGAGAGTTTTTTCTCCAGGCTTTTTCTGTGGTCACTAACCAAGCTGCATAATTTTGTATTTCTAGTCTGAAGGACATTCACTTTAAACTTTTAATTTTGTTAGAACAACCTGAAAATACAAAGTAGCAAGGAACCCTCTATCCTATGACCAACACTTCATATTTGCAGTGGATCTTTTTTTTTGAAAGTTTCAAGTCCCTGGTTCTGAAGAAGAGAGCTGGCAGCACAGCTCTTGCCTGAGAGGAGGAGATACATAATCTGTGAGGCAAACCTGAACTACACAAGGTGGAGTTACACTGTCCATATGCCCATGAAAGTATGTCATAGTCACAGAAAATGTAAATTGGTAAGGATCTCTGGACGTTGTCTGGTTTAATCTTGAAAGACAGAAGAAGGGCTAATGTCAAATCTAGACCAGATTGAGCAGGACATTGTCCAACAAGTTCCTTCAACGTTTCCTTATGCACTATGCTCTGTCTCCATAACTGTCTTGATAAATCTCTAATGTGCTCTTTTCAGTTTTTCCACCTGTTTCTTAGAAGATGCCCTTAAGATGGTATCAAGTAAAATACCCTACAGAACATATATAATCCCCTCTATTCCAAAAGCATATAAAACCAGCTTTTTTCTGTTCAGTTATTCTTCATACTCTACTCTCTTAAATGTAAGCAATTCTGGCGGAAGGTAATAATGTAAAATTACCTTTCACATTTTATAGGAGAAGATATAAGTGTTTACTTTGTGCCCTGCATTTTATGCCATTTAGGTGTTGCATATTTTGTCTAATTCACACAGATACAAATGTTAGATTTCACAGTCAAGCTCTTGGTGGGAAGGTAGGTCGGGAAGACAGAACATATTCCCCAATATGTGGGAAACAGCCAGTTTCAACATGATGATGCAGCAGTGGCTGCTATTCTTGTACATGGATTAGGAATCACAGTGTCTGTGTACAATTTACTTGGGTGTTTTGGTCTTAAAATTTTGGTATTCCTGCTTCCATGAATCCTCTAATATATACTCTCTGCTCTTATTCTGTATAACAAATGACTTAGCTTCTTTATCATACACAGGGTAACATAACTTCTGATCTCTAATTTCTCTGGGGTCTGAGGGAATGCTCATAGAAACTGATCTAGCTTTTTGTACTGAGCCAAATTCTCTTCCTGCTACACATCCCCAAACCAGCTTTTAAACAAATCTGTCTTGTACAGTAATAGATGAGAAATATCCAGGAAGACTTACTAAAGAATGTGAAAGATATTAAATTCAAGCCAAACCATGACAGTAACAATGCATTTTGCACACAATGCACTGTGTTGTATTCAAGCTTGTACTTCATGAACACACCTTGTTCAAACTTCAGCTGTCTGTCAAAAGGCAGTGTTTTAATCTGCCAGGTTGTCAGAGGGTGGCAATGTAAGAACACAAAATAAGCACACAGCAGATTAGCCAGAGCTTCTCTGGCTGGAGCAGCTGGCTTTCCTGATACAGCCACAGCCTTCCATTTATTTACTACTGTCACACTCAAGTGTCTGTGAACATCATGCAAAACAAGACAGAATGGTCCTGGAGAAACATCGTGGTTCAAGTGAGACTGTCTTATACGTGGAAAACCTTTCAAACAGAGACAAACACGCTCCTGTTGTTTACAGTTCAGCCATGCTAATCCCAGGCTGAATTAATTCCAGATCTTCCAGAGGAAATAAAGCAGGCAGCCTCATGATGTGCTGCTTGGAGGTGTTCCTCTGACGTGCCTTTCTGCATCGCACAGAGCCTGCCCTGTATGCATTAGCAGACTCTTGGTGGGTCTACACAGAGTTGCAGGACTTGCAAGATGTATGTCTATTACAGCAAAACAAGACAAACTGTCCAAGAGTGCTGGTGATTCCTCCTGATGTGACTTTGTCTTCCTCTGCTGATATCTAAAATCTCCTTTCTCTCCTTTAATTAACTATGCAGTCACGTGTGCTCATGATATTCCCAGCATTCAGGTGTTCCCAGGTAGTGGCTTTCTCCTGATCCTCATGGTGACAGTGGTAAGGTATCTTGTTATTTCTTTCCAATAAAACATTCCCACGCTGACCTGTGTGACTCCTCAGGTGACATGCTCTGAAATACTTTGTACTAATTTCACTTGACGGATTAAAGTATATCTGACATTACCATGGTAAGGAATACCTAGGAAAATAATCTCTTTCTGTTGTCCATATATTCAAGTGAAGAAGGTACTAACAGTGTAGAAGTAGGGCAGCCAAAACTGCCATTTTCCCCCATAAATAATTGTTAGGTTTGCCTTTCAAAGTAGAATATATCTATTCTTGTCCTGACTCGTGCTGGTAGGTGTTTATACCAGTAGATGGTGCAGAGTTACTCGGGTGGCTGAGGGGAGCATTTGCAGGGAGCACCTCCAGAGCTGGAACAGGTTTTTTGTCAGATGCCTGTGCCCTGGTGCAGAGTGGAGGGAGGATGCTCTTTTGCAGACTGAAATAAGAGAAATATTTACTTGTGGTTTTGTAATACCTTGAATTTTAAAAAAATGTTTGCTTCAGATGCAGGAACATTATGACTGGTATCCTTCTCCCACTAGGATTGGGAATAAGGCTGAAGTTCAGTGCTTGCTTAGATGAGTCATTATTAATTTTAATATATTTTTTGCTGGCTAAGAATAAATTTTGTTGTCAAAGTGCTCCAATATCTTCTTCAGAATAAGTGCTGTCCTCTCTGCAAAAATGGAAGAGCTGAGATTGCAAAAAGTATGAGTCTAGACCCATTTTGAGCATACTCACTTATCTTAGGGGTTTGAGTTGTATATATTGGACAAACAAGATATGAACATACAGGGAATTTGTCACAGAATTTTTCAATAAATTAATGTATTAAAATGTATTCGTTCCCCAATCACTTCACTGTCGTCATTCCATGTGCTACATCTAATTTATAGGATGAGATCTCTTGGAACAGTGACTCATCTCTTCCTTATAAAGCAGCATGCACGCAAAACTGTATTAATAAAGGAATAATAATGGGATCTACTTGTCTTTTAGAGAATGGGACAGAGATAACTGATTCTGTTCCAGATGTTAGTAAGGATGTAGTATAGTTTGTGTCAATCTTGGATAAGGCTGATGACTGATAATGTAAGGAGTGTAGAGTACAGAGGCCCATGGATGAAAGCTCAAAGCAATCAGATCTTAAAAGAGAAATCAAGATTCAGGACTCCAAAGAAAATGAACCACAAATGCAAATAGTTTGCATTATCTCCAGATGAGAATCTCAATACCACTGCCAAGTAACTATGATCAAACGACAGTATATCTCATGACATAATGCGACAGTATTATTCCACTGAAAAATGAGAGTACAAAGAAAGAATTATTTTCCAAAAAAATTAATTTCACTTCTGAATATGGAAGTAAATTTATTTCTTTGCTACAGAGTGATCATTCCACTTGAACAGGTAACCCAGGATAAAATGGCGGAAATTTGCAATTCTTATTTCCTGATCCTTCTGCTGATCATCTAAGGCTAGAACTTATAAACTTATTGGCGAGGGTGTGTAAAAGACACACGATCTGATGTTTCTCAATAATAAAACAGGAGTTGCATACTGAACTGTAAGCTGCTTAAACCATGGTCTCTGCCCACTACAGTGTATACACTCCTACAGTATGGTATTGGCATAGTATGTTAGTAGTTAATGTTTGAAACAGTAAGTAGAGTGCTTTTAAATAATCACTATGAACGAATTCCAGACAATCTAGTTCACAAGTTTTAATTCTCAAACAATAGCATCCTTAGCAGATGCCCATAATTAGGGATATAGAAATAAAAGTGCAGTAAAAGAGTATGCATGGAGTTTGCCTATATTCACTCTCAAATTTACCATATTAACATAATTATATGCTTTAGTTTAGGATGAGCTTGACAAACTTTTTCATTTCTTCAGTTAATATCAGATATTTATAGCTTAAGCAAAATAGAAAATGACAGGACAGTGGACAAGCTGTTTTATATGAGCTAAAGAAATAATTATCAGATTATTCATGGCACTGTAAAAACTAGGAATGATAAACAGCCCAGCTATTGTAATGTGATTAACTAATTTTAGTTAAGCATTGTGAAGATAGAAAGAACTCTACAAAGGTTAAGCATTATTATTATTATCAGTGTTAATTCAGAGTGATGGAAGGCACAGTGAAAGCTCTTACCATGCTCTGTGCAAAGCTTGCAGAAACTGAAATTGAGACCTGAGAGATTTACAGATGTCATACAGAGCATTATCAGCTGGTGAGCTCTTTCTGCTTGCTCCTTGATGAGTTCTGAGTACCCTGTTATTTGAAAAGATACTTTATAGATAGTGGCAGAGATATAAAATATAACATAGTAGGAGGGACTGATGTGGGTCAAATTGTGTGCCAGGCTTCCTCCCTCCAGCAGCCCTGTAGGTCCCCTAGTACCATACAAGGAGCAGCAACTCTGAGAGCTGCAAGTTGCCACTCACAACAGTCTGTGGGCCTGGTGGGAGTTTGAACATAATCCATATGGTCACAACCCTCCCAGAAAAGTTAACTTTGGCCTCAGCATTGTATTTCTGGTCATTTGGGTATTTATGCCATAGACTGTTGCCTTGGGCAAAATTCTTTGCATGAACTGCATAAAACAAAAGGTGCTTCCCCTAGGCTGGTTTGTTCCACCAATGTATTGTCACGTGGAACTGGCTGAAAATAAACATTTCTAATTATAAAGGAAATGTTTGCATTTTAAAAGTATTACTGGTGTTTAAAAGCATTTCCAGATTGGAAACTGAATGAGCCATAACATCCTGTTATACTAAATACTAATTCTAATACTAGTAATAATATAAATACTAATACTTCTAATTAATCACTTCACAATATTGAGTTATTTTTGTTCAATGTGAAAAAAACTATTGAAATAAATACATTTATTTGAAATATATTACTATCGGAAAAATGCATATTTTAATAAAAATACATTTTGTTAAGTATTTTATTATTAGCTTTTCCATGCTAAGTGTGTCTGTTATGAACAGCACTGGGAAAAAGTCCAGTCTTCCAGAAAAAAAAAAAGTAAGAAATGAAGGCTGATGAATGAAGACACAGTTAGGAATCAGAACTGATCTTAAAACATGGGTTCAAGTTCAGGTGACAATGCTGGATGGCAAGGGCCTCAATCTCTTTTTTACTGGTAAGCTTGTATATTTTTAAGTTTCAGGGAAGTATTTTGAAATAATGTGAAGATACCTGCTCCAACTGGGGTAGGATGCTATCTTTATCTTTCAGACTTATTGCCAATATATGTGCTAGATTGGGCATCAATAGTATCTTGCAGAATCACTAACCAGATAAATTCTCCATCCCAAAGTCTTATGAATCTGGGCAGGACAAGAGATGAAGTCATAGAAGGAGGAAAAAACAGTAAAAGCAGGAGTGCTGGAGAGCTCATTGACCACATGACAGTTGGAACCCTTTCCAGTTGCTGGTGAGCCTTACCACTGCCTTCAGACCTTTTGATTCATTGAGAGCTGACATTCAGAGTAACAGTATTATAATGGCTCCTAAAAGAGCTCTGAAAGAAAATCTGAAGTGATTCAGAGGATGATTCACTCATATTGATAGCAAAATATCATCAGTAGCTAAACATGACAGATACAGTGTGTACAGAGACAGCCAAGCCAAGTCTAAATTGGAGTTTTGAGCATGCATTTGTGATTTAGTCATCTGGATATCAGGCTATGGGCTGTGAGAAACCAATATAAACTGAAAAGCATTGCATTGTCTCCAGTGTGAGTATTCCCAGAGGTACAAAACATTTGTCCCCTTAAAATTGACTGTTGTCAGGTTGGGAGCGTGATTAGACTGTAATTTTAAAGATGATCTCTGTTATTATTTTCCAGCTAGTTTGTATTACAAGAACTGAATTTAATTTATCTCAAGCGTCCTTTTTATTACAGAATTTGGCACCCATGATTCATCATCTGTGATGACAAAATTGAATTACAAGAGCACCAAAGCTCAAAGCATCCGTACCATCACTGCATGTCTTTCCTATCTGCATTTGTGTTGGTAAAAGACCATGTAGGTCTGTTGGTACCTTTTGAGGCAATGCACTATGAGACGTGGGAGTAATATACCACTAGAAAAGCAGCTTACACCACAGGCACAGTGGATGGAGTTTTCAACTTTTCTAGGTAGCACATATGAGGAATTTAGAACATAAAATGAGGACAAAATTGTTAGAAACAGACAATCTCCTTTCCACTGTTTTATTCTGACTATTCCCTTATGTCTGCCACACCTAGCAGCCTGGATCTTTCCAGTCTCTGGTGGTACCTGTGTCACTGTGCATACCACTAACTTGGATTTCAAAGGGCCACCCAGTAAAGCAACATCATTCCTGGTGGTGAATAATGCCATCAATTTTCAGCCTGCAGGAATGAGAAGTTGTGATGAAAAATATGGATGACGAATTGCCTGGCAAGGAAAGAGAAAGAGTGCTGCAACAAAGCTCTGAGACTTGAAGGCATTTGTGAAGCTGTTCATTTACCACCTTAACATTATTCAATAATTTTGTTCATCTGAGGAAGCTTGTGTGTTTTTGTGGGTGTAAGTCAAACAACCAAGACTGTAAAATCTTCATGTATGAAAGGCAACTTTTCTAAGTACAGACAAAAAGGTAAGAACACTGCCAGCAAGCCATCAGATATATTCCACTTGCAGAGCCTGTGACTTTGGACAGGGCTTGAAATTGTGATGGTGGGAGGGTGGAAGCGGGAGACCAGTAGGTTCATAAGATGTACCTTTCTTTTCAGCAGCATCCATCTATCTCAGTATGCGAATAGATCTTTAGACCATCTCTCACTGAAAACTTTGCAAGGCCACCTTCACAGGGGATGAGGCAATCAGTGAAAGCATGTCTTTCTGATTTACCATACATTTTTTATTTATAGCATTAGATTGCTATTGAAAATGATGTGAAGGCCAGTCTGCTTATGTGAGGAACTTGCTAGTCAACATGTCCCATATGATTGCCATGGCATGTTAAACAAACATGCTTCCTCATAACAACGTAGAAAGGCTCCTGGGGAGGAACTAAGGAGCCACAAAAGATCTGTGAAAGGAAAGACTACAAGTCTACCAGTAAAATGATACATTCTGATGTTCTTAGGTGTTGCAACCAACATATCTCACAGTTATAATAATAAACAGAATAGGGTGACCCCATCCAAATTGCCTATTTGGGAAGTACCCCGTCATTCCAGGGCAGCCTCCTGTTTGGCAGAGCTCCCATCCCAGGGACTATCCTGACAGCAGTGCTTGGGAATATTCTCTGATACTTACTCTTCTGGAGAGAGAGACAATTAAGGAACACAGAAACCTCTGCAGGTTGTTTCTGCTACTATTTCTTCAGTATAGCTGCAGCAGGATGAGTGTAGCCGTGAGTCTGGGTGTAAACATTTGTCCTGACTATCTTTGTTTTTCTGTAAGTTTGGGTCAAGTTCACTTTCCCACATAAAGCTTTTTTTACCTGAATCCTTTTCTCTCCTGTGGTCTTTCCATCTCTTTGTTGTACTGTACCTTCAATAAAAAGAACTCCTCTGCTACAAAAGAAAGTCTTTGTTCTTTGTTTTGGGGATTTTCCTTTTTTGTGTGTGTATACTTCCCCAGAGATAAACAGGGTTTCCATTGGGTGTTCTCTTCAGTTCAATCACTGTTCATCCACCTGTTAATGACATTTTTGCTTGTGCTGTATCTTTTCCCAAAAGGGTGGGGAGAGATGCTGGAAAATCTTCTGATGGTTGGCTATGCACTGAAGTGTTTAACAACACGGCACTTTCATAACAATAATCGGGATTATTTGATTTACCTCATAGACAAATTCCCCAGAACACCAGTTTACACTCGCATGGCCTAATGATGGCCTAGGGAGCAGCTCTTCATTGTCTGTTCCGCAAAATGATCTTTCATTGTTTGATATGACACTTTTAGTTACCTCCTTTAAAATAAACATATTCAGGTGACATATTATCTGGGAAATATTGAGCCAGTACATTTTGGGTTTGTGTGGCAAGGTTTTGGTAGTGGACAACTACAAGAGTGTCTTCTATGAAAACCTGATAGAAACTTCCCCTATGTGCAATGAAGCCAGTTCCAGCCAGCTCCAAGATGGATCCTCTACTGGCCAAGGTCAAGCCCATCAGTGATGGTGGCAGTGCCTCTGTGATGACATGTTTAAGAAGGGGAAAAAAATCTTCACAACAGTGATTGCAAAGTGAGAAAGGAGTGAGACTATGTGAGAGAAACAACTCTGCATACACCAAGGTCAGTGAAGAAAGGGGAGGAAGTGCTCCAGGCACCAGAGCAGAAATTCTTTTGGTGAGGCAGGCTGACACCTGCAGCCCATGGAGGTCCACAGTGGAGCAGATATCCATTGGTTTCCCATGGAGGACCTGATGCTGAATCAGGTAAATGCCTGAGGCAAACTGTGATCCTGTGAGAAGCTTGCATTGGAGCAGGCTCCTGGAAGGACCTGTGGACCCATGAGGGGAGGAGTCTATCCTGGAGCAGATTTGCTGGCAGGACTTGTGACCCTGTGAGGCACCCATGCTGGAACTAGCTGTTCCTGAAGGACTGCACCCCATGGAAGGGACTGATGCTGGAGCAGTTCATGAAGAACTCCAGCCTGTGGGAAGAACTCATATTGGAAAAGTTTGGGAGGACTGTCTCCCATGGAAATGATCCCATGCTGGAGCAGGAGAGACGTGTGAGGCGTTCTCCCCCTGAGGAGGAAGAAGTGGCAGAGACAGTGTGTGATGGACTGACTGCAACCCACATTCTTGATTGCCTCTTTGCTTCCTGGGGGGAGGGCATGGAGAAAATCTGTAGTGAAGTTGAGCACAGAAAGAAGGGAGGGTGGTGGGAAGGTGCTTTTAAGATTGGGTTTTGTTTCTCTTACTCTGATTTGATTGGTAATACATTAAACTATTTTTCCCAAGTCTGTTTTGCCTGTCATGGTAATTGGTGAGTGACAGCCCTGTCCTTGTCTTGACCCATGAGCTTTTATTTGTATTTTCTCTCCTTTGTCCTGTTGAGGAGGGGGAGTGATCGAGTGGCTTTGGTGGATACCTGTTGTCTAGCCGGGGTCAACCCATCACAAAGTAACACAAGCAACTCTAGCAGAATTGCTCTTAGCGATTAGAACAAGTTTCTAGGAGCACCAGAGATCTATCTTCTTTGATATGAAACAAGAAATTTATTGTGTAAATTGGTTTATCAGAAATGAGGATCTTAATGTTAATATATGTCTCTGATGGGTAATCAGATCAACAAACATTTTCATTTAATGCAAACATGGTGCTATATCATTTGTATAATAGTCTTAATGAACAGGTATGTGTAGTTTTGCAAAAAATGTGAGGAAAGTCTCAAATGTCACATTAAACTACATAAATATAAATTATATCACTAAATCCTGGGTCCTCATCTTCTGTGAAGAAAATATGAGTGGTTCAGGTTAGAAATACAACCAAAAATATGGAATTTGGATTCTTGAATGTAATTAAAATGA
This sequence comes from Actenoides lindsayi, assembly GCA_025331215.1. NCBI lineage: Eukaryota > Metazoa > Chordata > Aves > Coraciiformes > Alcedinidae > Actenoides > Actenoides lindsayi. Next base: position 11,849 of record WTSP01022373.1, on the reverse strand, counting down.
ATGTGAAGACAGATCCTATGTCCCTTTCCATGCTGCTCCCATTTCAACATATATCACTAGTCTCATGAGACATAATGTTCTCTTAAAATTCCAGTTTGTATACTTAGATTTTCTTTATGGTGTCATGACTACAATGAACCGTGAAAACATGAGAGAAGTTTATTTGTTTAGTTCCAAATTCAGAAAACAAACTGAAAAAGACACGTAAAGAAATCACTATTTTTCCCCACAAGTGCTGAGTGAATACCACACTGCTCTTCAGCTATCTTTGCATTTCCTTTAGCTCAAGAATGTGTTTGCAGCAGCAGGATACAGCTCTGCTCCTGTGTGAGCTTCTGTGAGTTTGAGTCACTGCTGTGCAGTATTACAAGTGCAGTGAGCTACCAGCATGGGGTCTACAGACTCCCAAGCAAAAGCATATATCGAACACCTTGTATTGGTTACATATGTTATATGTTAGATTATCCCATAATATTGATTTAGTTTTCTTTAAACACAGTAGTTTGTTTAAGGCCCTGGGGTTTTTTGTAGTTGTTTTTGCTTTATTTTTGAAATCACTGGTTTATACTCAGTTTAAAAAAAAATGCAATGGAAATCAAAAGTCACGATCTCTTTTCCATATAGCATCTTAACAGTTGGCTTTTTTCACTCTGTGGAAGGAAAATAATCTGACTGATCATTTCCAGGAAGAATGGTGATAATCTTTTGTCTTTTTACTTCCAGTCTAATCTACATTTCTTCTGTGCAAAGCATGATACATGGTAAATAACAAAACTTAGTAGGTTGAGACATGGTTTTGCCTGTCTCCAGGCAGAAGGGTCAATGATTAATAAAATATATTTTTTAATGGTCCTGAGTGTCTGGCAACAGTAAATTTAGTACCCCACAATTTTTTGCTTATTTATAAAAAAAAACCAAACAAAAAATGCTTTAAAAACCTCAGAAGGTTAGATCCGTAGCATGCAATTAGTGGATCTATGCTCATGTAAGATACCAAAGAATCTAATTCAATCATAAATCTGATTGAGTTCACAAGGTACATTGTAATGTATGTTTTCAGCTTAGACAGTTTAGGAACAGTTAAAATAATTATATATTACACAAGGATTTTATAGGATTAAATATTAAATCAATAGAAGGCAAGATAAATAAAAAGCCATACTGGTAAGGTAGTGGATTATATTGCTCAACATGTACAATTTTTCATTATTAAGAAATTTTATATGGTATTGTGCATTTTTGCATTTCTTAATTCCAAAATATCTCCCAAAGGATCCACATTTAAAACTTCTTACCAGCAATAATAGTAATAATAATAATAATAATTTCAAAATTAAGATTGAGGCAACACAGGAAAAATATTGTAAAGGTGACAGTTATTAAGATGCTTCACAGAGTCATGTCATCTTCAGATCATTTTCTCTAGCACTTCAGAGAAGTAAAACAGAAGCGAGAATTCAGTGACAAGTATCAGTCAGATGGCCTTTTTGTATTTGCAGATCTGTTCTGCAAGATTGTCTCCAGGTTTAACTTTACACCATAAAACAGGAAATAAGAAAAATAAATAGCATGCAACTTCATGTGCAAAACCACAGTACTGAGGCACTGGCCTGCATGGGTTTACAGTTTCCCTTGAGAGCCTGAGCACTCTGCCTCCTGCAGCCTCCTCCCATGCTCAGGCCTTCAAGAGGAAATGTTCTTCTCCTCTTCCTTGTGCAATATGGCCCACAGCTGAGAGTCCCTGCAGTTGTTATCAACCAGCAACCCGTGATCTTTTAAAAAGATCACTGTTTCCTTGTGGGAATCGAAATATCCCAGAGAATAGATCTAACACTGTTTGTTATAAAGCTTTTAAGGAAAACAGAGAAAGTCTCGAAAAGCTTAGCAGGGCTCTAGTGGCACAAATTCAAACAATTTTACTGGAATTCAAGTAGCAGAACCTCTGTGTTTTGCTTTGAAACTCTACTGGGAGTACAGATAAATACCCTTTTATAATGTATGTGTCTCTATGTTAAATATGACTTCACCTTTTTTTTTTTTTCACGTATTATTTTCCTCATTGATATGATGACGACTTAAGTAAGGAATTTTCACAGACTGTGTATTAGTTAGCTTGGTAAATATAAAGTGCATTGAGGTGCTAAGATGAACTTGCACATGTCGAGAAGCAACATGGTCAGGATAGATTACTCTTGTGTGCCTGTTCCCCATGTGAAAAGTCTGACTTAAAAAGCAATCATTGTGCTCAGAAAAATGATCAAGACTTGTAAGAACTATAGAAGCTGCTGAAAAAGAAAACCTGGTTTTGTAATCAGTTGTCTCTTAAACTGTGGGTGGCAGCAGTGTCCAGGAGGAGGGAATTTTTGGAAGCGTCCCCCAGGGCCCTGACCTCCACTGAATGTTTCTGGAGGAGGCAGCATTAATTGCTGCCCCAAGACTGAGAAGCTGAGCTCACAATGGGCAAACACATTAGTTTGTAAATGAAGGATTAAGCCAGGAAACCTGGCTAATAACCTAATTCAGTACTGCCATTATCACCGCAGTATGATGTTGAGTAACTTGCAGTGTTTGTAAGTGTGAGTTCAGTGGCCCTCTAATTGACTCAGTTTCCTATTCTGGATAGTTGTGCTTATACTTGGAATCATTTTGTAAGATGATCTTTAAATAATGCTCCATGTGTCACAGCACATGTGGCATTCCTGACTTCCACTTTCAGCTTTCCTCAATTGGACGATTTATGGGCTTGTGTAAATCAGTCCCAAACATATGTGGGTGCTTGTTCTTTTGCTGATTCATACTCCCTCCATTGTAAGCAAAGTTCTGCCCTCAGACAGTCTCCATTATTCATAGGCTTTGCCTGCCTTGAATCTGAATTTGAAGGAAAGAGTGTAGCTTTGCAGACATTTTCAGATTTAACCAATTCTTCTATATTTTGTCTGCCTGAAAAGTGAGCTGAATATTTTCTGAACAAGAAAGTGTACAAAGCACAACTGGGAAAGTATCATCATTCCCACTGTCCTTCAGGTAAATAATTGCAGGATAACTGGAGAAACAAAATGAGCACGAAGTAAATATGTCCCTGATTTGCCCATTTCAACACAATATATACAAAGAAGACTTGGGGGTCACCTTTAAAAATTCAAGTTCTGTTTAACTATGCTTTCACACGCTGGTTTCTAATAATGATTAAAACACATCGACAATGACATTTTTGCAAGGGCATTATAAAAGGACAAGGCAGTATATGAAACAAGTATTTAATAGTGAACACCAAATTCCTGCACTTGTAATGAACAGAGCATGCAATGAATGATCCACAAAGTACACCATGCTTTCCAGATATAAAATGTAAATAGATTTTTTTAAAAGTGTCTGAGAATTTCAAACCAAGTGAGGGGATTTCCCTCATTAGCTTCGGAAATCTCAGCCGACATGTTTGAATCACATAGTCTAATCCAAACAGTCACACTTTGTAATGTTTCCCCTCAGACTTAGAGCGGAGATGGCTGTGACACAGAAGGATGAGATGGCTTAGTCATGGTTTTTCATTGAATCAACTCCTCTACGAAGAACTTTGACCTTTTACTTCTAAGACTTGCTGAAATCATCAGACCTTGCAATCCTCTCAGAAGAGTACAAGAATGAATAATAGTGTAAAATCAGCTTAATGAACTTGTGTAATAGGGATAGTTTGCAAAAACACTATTACCTAAAAATGAGAAACCTAAAGTCAACTGCAATCTAGATTGTGAAAGTTTCTTTCCTCCTCTGCTGAAAGCAGTTAAAGTGATCAGAACAGGGAAAAGGAACAAACTAAACTGGACTTACTACTCCTCATGTGTGGAGGGCTGGGATTTTGCAGAAGTGCACTATATGACTCATATTCTTCTCATGCAGAGTTCAATGCAAAATGCCCATTGACAGCAGTGGGAACAGTGTGAAATTCTACCTTACAATTTATTGATACAACTCCCTGCAAAGAACAGAACAAAGGTCTAGCTCCCACTCCAGACATTTCACAATCTCAATGCAGTAAATTGAGGGTGGAAGTTGCAAAGGAGAATGATGAGAAGCAGTGAAAAACTATAGCAATAACATATTACAGTGTCTCACTTGTAGCATATTCACATCTAATGAGGTTTTCAAGTGTTTTGTTTTTAGTTTCGTTTTACTTGTTTGCCCTGATAAATGGATGGTTACAGTTGTGCATCATTATTTTGAAAGGAACAATAGTTTCTACACAGTGAAATAATTTCAATTAATTCAGCATTGAACTGATATCAGCTCTCAAATCCCACTTCCCTCCTCTAAGCTCATCCTATGGAAGACTGAAATTCAACCCTTGTGCTTATATAATTTATCCAGAAGTCCTGGATAAAGACTTGCAAAACAAAAATGAATCATGTATTATAAGAGTGAAATAATGTAAAAGAAATCTAATAGAAGGTTTAAAGCTATGAAAGAACACAAAAATATTTTAGATCCCTTCCTATTTATATTGAACAGTAGAATTTTGAGGGAGCGTCTATCAGGAACAATATAGGAAGCTATGTGATGAATGTCTTGCCACTTGGGAGTCAGTCAGTGAGAATAAAACATCTCTCAAAAGGAGATGCCGTGATTCAGGATGTTGGGTCCTGTCCTATCCTATCCTATCAAATCCATCCATGCCAGGTCATATGCTACTTTAAGACTGTGGACTGCTCTTGGAACACAGAACTGTCTGTGAACATCTGTTTTAGCTCATTTACAAATGATTTAATTCAGCTCTTCAGCTGTGTTCTTTAAGGGTCAAATGTTTAATTGTGTGAAGAGAGTTGGCTTCATTCATTTTCATCAATGTAATGTGACTTGCATTAGCTAAGTATTGTATCTGATCACAGTTCTCCAAACTAAGTCTTAATTCCTTGGGATAGTATGTGGTAGTAGAAGTCTTATAAGAAAATGCTTAACAGCAATGTTATTGTCCAATCCACTAATCATAGCAGGTTTACATTTGTCACAGAGAGACAACTTAAGTCTTGACAATGGAGACCTTACATTAAACAGCCTTTGATGGTTTACAATGCTAATATATTCCTAGCTTCCTTTGAGGACAGCTATTTTCACCTATATCCAGAAAAATCTGATCAATATCAAGCTGAACTGCCATTTTCTAGAGTTATAATAACACATGGATTAGTCTTAACCAGCTCAACTCAAAACTTGAAAACAAATAATGGAAAAAGTATTTGAATTTTTTTTTTTTTTTTTTTTTTTGCTTGCTTTAAGAGCTTTGTAATACCTATCACAATAGGTCAGAAAAGAAAAGGCTGTTTATTTGATAGCTTTGTTAATGGCATAGTTAACATACTAACCAGAGAGCCAGATGTGACATAAGTGGAAGAAGAATAATTTTGAAAAATATTTCTGCCTTTTTATTTCTGAAATGGTAAATGAAGAAAATAATTTTTCCCTATATTTCTCTCTCCATCTATCTTTTTTTCCTCATCACATTTACTCCTGTTCTGGGTAATTCTTGTGGGCATCTTAAGCAAACCTGCAGTTGCCTTTTTTTTTGTGTGTCCAAAAAAGAGTGTAATGTGTAAAAATGTATATTTATTATGAGATGCCTTTGGTCTGTGAAGGGTTACATGTCTGAGAGCGGAGTGCTTAAATGGCTTGCCAACATCTCATCATTCCCAATTAGTCAGAAAAACTGGCATAACTGTGGCTTAATTAAATTTATGAACCGAAGAAACTTCTTCATGCCTTTGCTTATGATCTTTGTGGAAGCAAAGAGCCCTTTAAAGGAAAGAACATAAAATATATTTATTAAAGGTGGTTTTTATATTTTCTATTTTGTATTTGTTTCACCACCTTTAAGTTAATCTCTAATGATAAACATTGAGAAATGTGGAAGGAGAGGTGCCCAGCAGTCTGCACTCTTACTGAGAATCCTCCAATACTGGTCATGGGGATTTGCCCACTTGTGGAGCAGATGATGCCTGACTCAGTGGGCCCAGGGAAGACAACAAAAATATTTAGATCTCTTCCAATATGTTGGGGGGAGGTGGGGAAGAATGCCTTCCTGACCACAGATTTGGCAATCAGCTTGCTTTGCACATGTGAGTAAAGTACTCTGGTAATTTTCCATTCCTGTTTCCCTCTTTTTTTTTTAGTGATTCAGTCCATTTACTTCTATAGGCAGAGAATTTGGGGCCTTCATCTGGTCTTTAAGGACCTGATATCCTCAATCACTCAGGCAGTAGCAGTTGCACTGCAGGTGGGACTTGGTTCACCTAAGCATAGCCATTTATAAAGAAGATCTTTTCACAAACTCAGATTATTGTCTAAGAAAGATAAGTGCAGATGAATCCAAAAGGAAACATTCCTTTCTAAGATTTTAGGAGAGTTACAGCTTGCCCCTTCAAGATGCCTGTCTCTCATTTCTGACTTTATTGCAGTTACTTATTTGGATCAGACGCTTGATTTTGTGATGGGTAATGTTGACTGGATGAGTCCCATCTTCTTTCATATCTCCTTAGTGCTGGTGGAGTCAATGTGCCTAATCAGAATGACTGATGATCCATCCTGACTGAACAGTGAGTGAGCATTTTTGCTTGCTTCTCAGAAATTATTAAACATTCAAATACCAGTCCATGGAAAATGGAGCCCAATATTGAGAAGGGACAGCAGTTGATCCAAAGATAAAATCTATCTCTAAATGGAGAAAATTCTTCTCCTTGGCCATGCTAGCATAAACCTGGAATAATTCCATTAACAGTAATATAAACCAGAAAGGACTTTGGATCAATGTACTTTTCTGGTATTGTTTACATTGTCAGGAGTGACCATATCTTGCTGGGTTTTTTTGTTTGTTTGCTTTACAATAAAAATAATTTTACCTCCTAACTCTGTGTTTTCTAGTTTAGTCAAGGGAGTAAGAGAAACATGCTTATCCAGATGATTTTAAGAAAAAAAAACAAACAAAAAACCAAAAAGGAGATAAAGTCATTATTAGGGATACAAACCAAAAAATATGGTGTATTTCTCATTAAGGATTTAAAATATACTTTCACTAAGAAAGTAGTATGTATTTTTATCTAGTAATTTATATTTAATCGCACATGCTAAAATAGTACTTACATTAATGAAATGTAACATTCATTTTTTTTTCCACTGTGTAACCTTATTTTCTTGTATATGTATATTTTTAATGTGACTCACTGTGTTTTCAGGAAATTATCTGCTAAGCTTTTTACCTTCCAGAAAAAAAAAAGATATTTAAAAGTACCAGCAACATAAGAAAATTCTTCCACTCTCATCTGAGCAGACTGAAATTATGTTGCTGACGGTATTTACAAAATATTTGTGGCAAGTACAGTGTGTCTGTGCTAAAGTCAATGAAGCGTACAATGAACAGGACATAGTCACATGAGGCTTGAATTCGTTCCAGCTTGTACTCTGGAATTTCTTTTTTTTTTTTTTTTTCAACTCAGATGATTGCAGTGAGCAACATGTGATTCGGAGTGAGGATCATTCAGGTCAGGCCTGCAGAAGCTAGTGGCGGAACGCCTGAAAGCAGTTCAGACCAGGAATGTTTGTGTGTGGTAGTTCAGAGAGTGTCACATGCAGATAGATATAATTTTTGAGAGAATGCCAGTGCAGCTGGAGCTGTTTCATGCTGACATACTAACAAGGTGTTCTGTTGAATGGTGAATGCTCCTGAGATAATGCTTGAAATCTGGATACCCCTTGCCACTGAAGGGAGGGTAGCTGTTCCCTTCTCTCAGCTGTTTCCAGAGATACCTTCCCAGGTGTGGGTCTCTCCTGTGCACCTCTCAGGGCAGAGCTCAGTCTCACAGACATTGACCAGTTAATCTGCAGAGAATGTCCTTGTACTACATAAATACATTATGTATGTACATATGTTACACTAATATGTTATACGAATGTCCATAACTATTAAAATAAACAACATATTTTAAAATAAAATCCCAATAATGTAGCAATTATGGAAAGAGAGCTCCTTAGGTGCTCTGCTGGTAGTCTGTGTGCATGTGTGAGACCATAGCTAAGTCTAAGTCAAGTTCCCTGTGTATATAAAATACATGTTACCCTCACTCTGCCTAGGTTTTGTGCACCCTTGCTAATCTACTGCTCTCTTGTTCCCCACATTGCACAGACCACTGTAGCCTTAATACAGCTTTCCAGTGAAGAGTGAGGAAGCATTTAACAGAGAGAAGCCACTGGTCATATTCCCAGACACACAGCAAGTGCAGAAACAGTAATACAGTAATCTGGGAACAGCTGAATTGGCAATAGAGATGTCTTAAACCACTCTGTCTTTCTGACTCATCCAAACTATTCTGGTGTTTCCTGAAAATAGAAGTTGAAAGCCATTGAAACCATTTTTCTAGCAACAGTGGCTTTTTTTTTCTTTTCAGAGGCAAAATCTTCTGTCCCATCAAATGTCAAGGGTAAAAAATCCTCACCCGCATATATGATAGTAAGAGCACTCAAGTCTATCATTTAATATAATTATTTAATAGCTCCCCCACATTAGTCATATCTTGGGTTTATGAAGATTGTTAGTATTGAAAATTATGTTGCAGAGTCCTTGTCATTAAGTTGCCCTTCTAAAGGAAGCCACACTGTAGGTATGGAACACATAAATAAACACAATGTACACTGGAATATTTAGGGAAGTGGAACTAAAGAACAGATGGGCCAACGCCTTCACCTTTCTGACAAATACTTTTGAAAAAGAAGAGTCATAGTCAAAAACCACAATCATATGAAGGTAAAGACAGATTTTCAAGCCATGCAACAGTGTTAAGTACAGTAACGTATGCCAGATGGCAAGCAGGCAGATTCCCTGTGAGATGGGCTGCCTGCTCCTGCTGAGGCATCTGAGAGGACAGAGAGCCATGACATCAATGAGTACCAGTATAAACAGATGAACACTGGCTCTTACTACTCATATGGGACTAAAATGATAGAAAACTAACATCATTAGGCAAGTAATCACAGAGGCTGGCAGCCTACCTTTGTATGATGCTGTGACGGACACGTCTCAAGAAAATATGCCTCACCTTAGTGAACAAGATAGGGAAGAGGTATTTTGTTTTAGTAGAAATTCACTGTCACCAATTCCTGTTGTTATCTAGTTAACTGGAGCAATCTTGAAGAATAAACAAGAACAAGTCTAACTTTTCATTAAATCCTGAGACCTCTAAGTCTTGAAAGAAGCTAAAGAAAAAAAGGTAAAAGAAAAATAGTATGACACACTGGATCTGTTCTACAATATGGTATAGCAGCTCTATGACATTATTGCTGGACTCTTCACATTTGGCAGGAGTGAAGAAGTTAATTAACAATATACTACTGTAACCATGCTTGTATTACATTCACAGAGTTATGTTCACTCTAGTGGCTAATTCACTAGAAGAGCTGTTTTTTATGAAGAATCTGGTGTAACTTGTCAGCCATAGCTATTGAGGCAAATTTTTCCACCACTTCATAGTCATGAAAAAGTAAAACGAAGCAGAAGTGGGACAACAGGAGGAAATACAGAGAGTTCGAACACTGGTAACAAAAGTCTTTTTATCACTGATTTGAAAAACTGGCTTTCTAGACTTTAATAAGCAGGAAGTTCAAATAGGGGCAGTTGATAACTGAAATTTGCTGGCTTGGATTAGTGTATTTTTGTAAGTCATCCACTGGTAACATCTGGCATATAGAACTTAAAGGAAATTTAATTTTAAAATAGTTGAGATTCGTATTCACTCTCCTTTGCTAGTTATAATTATCTGTACATTTATCATAATTTTGCAAAGAAGTTAGAGAGCTCCACATGGAAATGAGGGGTTCACTGACTTGTACACATATTTGGTTTATACTGACAACTGCTAATTTTACACACACATTTTGATAGCAAGACCTTATTTGAAAGGGACGAGGAAAATAAGATTGTTCCTACAGGGTTTTTTTAATAACTAATTCTAGGATGGATGTTGATACTGTCCATTTAACACTCCACACTGTCATCTTCAATTAAACTAAATAACTAAATTGTGGATAACAATATTCAGTCCTTCACAGAGTATTATTTTCATTTCGACCATTAAGTTTAAATTTCTTTACAGAGATCCATGAATCTGAAAAATCATTTAACAGAATGCTGGAGAAAAAAATGCTCTCAGTTCATGGGAAACAAGTTCATACATCTGATTCAGCCAGGCACCTGACAACTTTTTTCCAAGCCTTTGGCAGACACTGCCGGAGACGCGAGTGTACAGATATAAGTCCCAGTTCCAGAGTGCTCCAGGGTAAATAAAAATAACATTATTTCAAGCCCAAAATTTTCTCTGATGATGCTTTTATTTTGATATATGTCTAGACAGGTGTGAATCAGATTGTTATGTTGCAACACAAGGAACTAGGAGTAGAATTTTAGCCTGAATTCTGACAAGTTGAAATGAAGAAGATTTTATGATTGTTTCACCTGACATCTTGGTTGTGATTACATGCAAAACTTTAAACACTTAAAACGTAGAGGACTGAGTTTAAACTGCTCACCTCGACTCCCTTTAATAGCAATAAGTCTGTAGTTCCGGAGTCCTATTAAACTAATCCCAAATTACTTGTCTAAACCACATCAAATCAGTAATGCTGTAGAAATGCCACTTACAGTCTTTTTGGTACAAAAAAGGTCTAGATCACCAGCTCTGATATAGATATGAATACAGAAAACATTAAACATTAGGTAAGATGAACCTAATTCCCCTTGATATGTATATGACTCCAGCTGGACCATTCAGATGTCAACAAGCTCAGAGTCAATATTTTGAAGAAAGCTATTTGAAGAATATTTATTTATTCATGTTCTATGCATATGTACAAATTTATGACATTCACAATATGTAATCATGTGATACAGAAATAATTTAGGACTTCAGAAGAAATTTTTTTAAAGAACACCAAAAAAAAAAGGAAATAAACTATTATGGTTTTAAAGTACAATTTCCTTCTTAACCATCAACATTTATGAGGTGAAATTTCAGAAGAGAACAGGAAATTACACTTCACCTCTGGATAAGGACAAATCCTTATTTTTTCTTATAAGGCTTACAGAGAAAAATTTTGTGTACTTGAAGTTGTGTATATTTTTCTCTGTTATATCCCCTTTTCAGGAACCTAATGTCACTGGACTGCAGTCAAACGAAGTTATTTCTTCCGTTTGTAAAACATGAACATTCAGGAGGACATGCTGGATACTCTGTCTCGCTGAGCATTTTTCTAACTATATATTGTTGGAAATCAACTACAGGTAGAATATGTACCTACTATAATTTGTTAAGAGCCAACATCTGGGCCATGAAACAGTCAGTGCAACTCTTTCCAACAAGAGCAGTGTGTCAAGGGCATATCTTTGGTGAAAAGTTTTCAAAGTGTTTTCTACAATTTCATTAATAGAGCCACTCACCACTTAATGTGATTAGGTTAGACTGGGATCATTTCTTCAATGTTGAAATGTAAATGCCACAGTGATAGCACGGGGGAAATGCATGAGGCCTTAATCCTGTCTCTGCTATGAGGATGGGAATTTACAGTTGTGTTCTCTTGGAAATGGCTCAGACATATGGACTGCCTGGAGCGTTCCCAAAGGGCTTTGGCTCTCAGAATCTGCTGAAGGAGAAGACATTTCAGAAGAAAATTCCAGAAATTAAGACAGCTTTCATTTCTTCTGAGGAAAAGAAAAGAAAAGGAAAAGAAAAGGAAAAGAGAAAAAGAAAAAAGAAAAGAAAAGAAAAGAAAAGAAAAGAAAAGAAAAGAAAAGAAAAGAAAAGAAAAGAAAAGAAAAG
>WTSP01022372.1:67966-99578 GCA_025331215.1 Actenoides lindsayi | reverse complement strand
AAGCCCAGGCTGGCTGGGGCTCTGAGCACCCTGCTCTAGTGGGAGGTGTCCCTGCCCATGGCAGGGGGGTTGGAACTTTCAGGTCCCTTCCAACCCTGACAATTCTATGATTCTATGATTTTGGTTTTTGGTGGTTTTTTGTGGTTTCAGTAAGAGTTTTCTCCAGGGCCAAGAGAGTTGCATGTGTTTCAGGTGGATACTGTGTTTCCAAAGCAATCAGGTTTGTTTTGGGTTTTTTTAATAGTTAAGTTTATTAGTCAATCAACCAAGTAGCATTTTTAAGAAGAAAAGGGATTCCAGTAATTAACAAGCTACTTAATCCTGTATGACTCTGTTTATAGAAAGCGCTATGATTTGTCAAAGAAATATTCATGAGGTGACTGAGAAATGCAGATCTGCAAAATGCTCAGGCCTGGATGACTGACATTCATTTCAGAGTAAACAGCTTGGTTTAGAGCAATTAGGAATAAAACATTCTGATATACCTGGCAAGCTAAAATTAATTCAGTGCATTAGTTCATTATAGCTTAAGCTTCACATTTAAGTATCCAAAATGTAGTCTTTGTATCGACAGATCAGCTTTGTGTTTATATGCTTTATATGATATGTGGGCATCTGTGTTTGCTAATCTTAGGAGAATGTAGTCAGAGAGGGGTTTATTTCTTTTATTTGCAGCATTTGCAGCTTTTTCCCTGTGGTAACAAAAGCCTTATGAAGCTTTTTTGTCTCTGAATCTCAAAACTCTATAGATTAAGACTTACTGTTGAACCCTAGCTATATGATTTTTTTTTTTTTTTCAATGGCAAAAAGTTCTCTGTTGTAAAGGAGTTAACCAACTGAGTTTTTGTAATGATGCTTTTGGTAATAATGGGGGAAGCACAGCTTGGTTCTATTAAAACAATCACGATTCTATTGTAAGTATGGAATAGATTTAGGAACTTAACGCTCAACTCTGAGCACTGAAAGCTGTGTCCCTAGTCCATACTGACTGTAGGAATGAGGCCTGTAAATGTGGCCCGTCTGGGCCATGATATTACTAAAATGAACTTTACAGTCATTCCAGTCTTGGTCCTTATGGTGTTTGTGCTCTGACAGCTTCGTGGATCCCCCTAACTTTTGCCCATAATGACTTTTTGTTGCAATCTGCGGAGGCCTTTTGTTCATGCCTGTTACTGTAATGTCCCACTCCTCAATCAACTGCCGTCCTCGGGAATTCAGCTGAAGCACCAGAAAATACTGGGGCTGCAAGTTTCCTTCTAGATGTGAATGAATTCTAGGAAATGAATCAGCTAGCTATTATGCTGCTTAAGTCACTGTAGCTGTCTTCATATTCTCCTGCTTTCTGTCAGTTCTAATACAGTAATATTTTACACAAATCTCTTCAATACTACTTCCTACAAAGCATGTAGATAAAACCAAAATAATGTACTGTCTGAGGTATTTGCATTATTTAGGGCATCCAGTTTGGAGAACTAAGTAAGGAGCCTTGACTTCCTGAGTAGTCAAAGAAGTCTGAGGAAACCTTTTGTTTCATGGTATGCTTGCCCAGCCACAGTTAGATCCCAAGGAGGGTATTTGCACATGCACTTTCTCACAGAATGGGCATTCCAGTGTCTGTACTTGTATTTCTATCCGTCTCTTTTCCCGATAGCCTTCCCAGCTCACTGTTTGTCTGAAAAGCAGTATCTCTTCCTGAAAACAGGCCCCTTCAGAAGCTCTTAAAGAGCTCTGGGGCAGGGTATACAATTACTTGCCTTCTCTGGGCTACATCCCTTGTTTAATGTTCTTGGACTCTTGTCTTTTACTTGGTTTTCTGATAGAGCCCATCCAAAGGCTACTTATCAGCTTTGTTGCTTGCACATCAAATCACCCTTCTCTGTGCTGGATGTTTCTGGATTTGATGTCTGGCATCAGCAGGAATTTGTTCTCTGCTGTGAAGTAGTTAAACTTGGGACTGTGTGAAAGCAAGAGCTGATCAACTGATAGCAGAAAAGGACAATTGACTCGTGTTGCATTTTTCTGGCATGTTCGGAGGAAATACTTTCCTTTGTTACAGAAGGACACAAGACCGGTCTGCCCTGCGCTGAAGGCTTCAAGTGCCACCGGGCTGGGCTGGGCTGGGCTGCTGGCGGTGCTGGTGGGGACAGTGGCTGGCTGTGTAGCGTGCTGCCAGCCCAGCTGTCCCGCTCCGGTCCCGCGGCCGCTGTGCCTGCGGGCTGAGAGCAGTAGCTGTCTGCAAGGGCAGGTGTCCGGCTCCGCCAGCAGCCGTTCCTGCATCTGGGTGCTGTTTGTCACTATAATGAGTTGGCTTCTTCCCATCTCATCTCCAAATGCCCTTAATGTGCTTGTAACCACCAGTTCCCATACTGCAGCCACCGTCTGATTTATGGGTTCCTGTCTTGCTGACCGCTCTGCTGAAGCTTCTTGTGTGCTGCTAAAGCGTTTGTAATGTTTGGCCTCGTTTTAAGGGGCCTGAACACTCTCAGTGTTATGGTGGCCAAATTGTGCTTTTGCCTCAATGAGTAAGATTCTCTGCTCCCAACATCATCTTATTCCTTCCAGCATTGAGTCTCTTAACCAAAAATAAAGTCCTTTTATGACTGTCAGTATTAAATAGTTCCTGAAAGATTGGAAAGAGACCAGTACCTGCACGTGAAGCTTGCTTCATTTGCTGGCAAATTGTTGTAAGTAAGCAAGAAGATCAGAGTTCAGATGACAATCTGCTCGCTCAGCTCTGTAGTGTAAGTAGCTGATATATTTTATTTGAATATTTGTTTCTCATGACCTTCATTCTTAGGACCCCCACTCTTAGAGGGGGTTTCTGTCTGACTGCCTGAGGACACAGACTAGATTTTTTTCCTTAGGGGAACAGTGTAAATAATTCTGAAGGCCTGGAGAGAAGCTGGGAAAGGCAGAAGAGTAATGCCTACTGTGAGTAGTGCGCAGGTGCCTGCAGTCTTTGTTCCAAAGCTTGCACTAAATCGACACTACCTAGGTTTATTCCAGCTCAACCATCCAGGTTATTTGTTTTAGTTAGACATAGATGACAAAACTTGGACTCAAGACATTTGTAAAATTTTTTTAATATCAATTCCTCCTTGAGTGATTTTTTACTCTGTCTGGTGTAGATATAAGCTGCTCCTGAATGCAGAATATACTTTTTTGAAGCTAAAGAAGAGTGACATGCAAATACGAACATTTGTTATGAAATTCCAATTGTTAACAAGGTTTTCAGTAGTCATTTGCCTAGTTGTTTCCTTAACTGGATTTTTCCTAGTGATGTTCCCAGAGGGGACTGTGAAGGTAGATTGTGAAAAGAAGTCTTGCTTTTGGCTTGTTGTTTGGGCTTCCTAGTGGCACAACTGAATGGTACCAAAGAGTAAGAAAGGTAGTTTTCCTGTGCAAGGGTACCTGGCTAGGTATCACAGATGTAATGTAGCTCTACAGTATGCCAGAAATGCTTAACTTGGAACCAGTGTCACAGAAACAGTGCAAAAAAGTGTTGTCTAAGAAGCAGCTTGAACCACTGCCTGGGAGAAAGGTAGAGAAAAAGCAACAGGGACCAGTTTTTTTTCAATAGACTGTCTTCTCCCACATCATATTATCTTGGAAGAAAATCTTTCTTGTCAGAGAGATCATGGATATTGAGACACTGAATTTCACCGAACAGTGGTATTTCCATCATGACCAGAAGCACACAAGGTATTGAAGCACGCGACACGACCGTGTCTCAAATGGGAGTTGGGATATGCTGCTGCATGGCTTTTCAATATCTCTGTCAGCACTTAACTCTTGATTGTGAAATTTTGGCAAAATTCAAGTTCTATTGTCAACCAAAAAATCTGTTGTCAATTGTTTACCAGAAAAATGTAACTTGTAATGCCAGGTTTATGTATGGGAAATGCTATGTTGTTGAAAGCCTCATCTGTTCCTTCATTAGGAGATGTACTTCATCTTGTACCAGCAGAGAAGTGAAGTCATTTCTCTCAGTTGCCCTAGTATTCAAATGCCAAAAGAAGGACTTGTTACCTCTGCCCCTCTCAGGCAACAATATGCTGCATTCCTTTCACAGCCTTGTCTCACAGACAAATTAAACGTGCAAGTGCCTAAACAATTAATTGGAAAACTCAGTGTTATACTGAATAGTGGGTTTTTTCCAAATCTGCTCTAGTAGGATGAAAAGGAGTGACACCAAAGCCTCTTAACTGTGAATTAGGATTTCCTGAAATATCAGTGGCTGCTATGACACTTAAGTGGATTTTGTAGATTACAGAAAATAGGTAGAAATCCTTACAATTGGCCAGGCCAGTGAGGTGTTTTGACTGAAACTTTTCTTGCTTCCATAGCTTTCAGCAAAGAAGCAGAGAGGGGAAATAGGGAAGTGCTGAAAGTACTATACTAACCCTTTAATGACTTACTTGATGATTATTTGGTTATCTAAGCATGTAAACAGTGGCTAATTCTTGGAAACGCTACTTAAGTGACTCTCCAGTCTGTTTAAATTTCCTCTCTGAAGACTTCATTGGGTGTGTGAATGTTGAATATTTCTTTCAGGTCCATTATAGAACCAGGGACTTGAAGCATAGCTAGAACTGCTGAAAATACATGAAGCCTTAGGTCTGCCTGACTTCCCCAGGACAGGCTTTCCTGCCCACGGTGGGTGGAGGACAGGCATTGGAAGGATAATACAAAAGGCCAAACAAACCCAACCATAAACCTCCTTTGGCACAGAGCCCACCCACAAATCCCAAGCTGATAATTTAGCTGCTAGTAAATCCCTCTGATCCCCCTAAGGCAGTAAAACAATGTGCTGATATCAGTCCTGGTAAGAGTTGCTTAGTAAAGGTAACAGTACAAACTTGATTACGTTTTGTTGTTGGGTTTTTTCCCAAAAGACACTGTCAGGTATTTTTCCCTCTTTGTATATACTGGTTCTCTTCCATAAATGGGATAGTTGAGAAGCAAGAAGGTTCTTATCTTTCTTTCAGAGGTTCCCGCCCAGTGGCAAAGGATTATCACCAAGAGGCAGGGCATATTCCTTGAGAGCACGCTTGGGAGAGCACAGAGAAATGCTGCTAGCTGCAAGCTTTGTTTCTGTGATGAACTGTGCACCAAGAGTTCACAAGAGCCAAATAAAGATAATGTTTGTCAGGACATGAGACTTCAAATGTTTCTGATCTTTTTGTCCTTCTTGCAACTAGACCACACTTGTTTTTCTCCATAATAATACCATAATAGATTAGCACTAATCTGGTAAAACAAGTGTACTGGTACTGGTTCCTAGATAAATTGTGTAACTTAAACAAAAATCAAAACTCTTTTCAAGCTCCTGCATTCAGGTAAAGATAAAAACCAATTCTTAGGATATAACAAAACCTCTATCTGTATAGAGGGAGCCTTTGGTATCAGTTTACTAGGTCACATTCTGATAGTTTAAATTTCATTATGTATGTGGTTACCAAAAAAAAGAGAGGTTCTTAGTTGGGACTTCAGATGAGACTGAAGGATTCTGACAGATGTCCAGCACAGAAATAAATCCTTATCGTAAAGCTTGTGTGGGGTTTGTCCCGCACGCCCCCCTGGAAGATACTGTATGTACTGCATGTCATACGCTTGAGTAACGCCTCATATGTTTTCCTCTCTCATGTTCCTTCTCTGCATATGATAGTTTTCTAGTCAAGAGACGCAGTCTTTGTGAGAATGTTTAATGCAGATCTGCAGGACAGTGTGAATGGCTTCATTAGAACTGGGCGTGTGATAGCAGCCGAAGGGCATTCTGGGCTGGGTTTTAGCAGGGACCAGGGATGAGAGAGGTTAATTGCACAAGACTGCAGAAGATGACGGTGAGATTATTTTACCATCACTTCAGTTGTTGTTGTTCTTTCCTAAATCTGCACCTGCCTCAGGTTGCTCTGGGTACACTGCAGTATCAGTTAAGTTACAGTACTGTCCAACAGGTACTCAAACCTTTTGGGTATGTGGCTGTGCTTTGTGCATCTCGGCAAAGCTATGTCCTTCATTTTCTTTTTTTTTTTGTGTTCTTAAATCAGATTTCCATATGAATTCTTCTATAGATAGTGTTTTAAAGTTATTAAGCAAAAAATCCATTGTAACATTGCTTGACTCATTTAAGTAATTTCCCTGTTTGCTGCTTGTTCGGGGATTGTGCTAATTCTAAATTTTCTCAATTACCAAGAGCTAGAGAAGAAGTGGAAGGGGATGCTTAAGAGTGAGGAAAACAAGCCTTGATGCTGCCAATGAATCTGAATCCTAATTTAACTTGTCCTTGCTTCTCAATAGTCGTTGCTATACTGATATGTAGACTGCCTTTTGTTAAGTAATGTGCAAGCAGGCAATCTCATTTCTTACTGAAATGGTTTAGTTGGATTTCTTTTCCTGTGGAAAAGCTGCTAGGGCTGACATAGAAGTCTTAAAAGACATGTAATAGTGCAGCCACAGATCAGTGAGCTAAGTGGAGAAGATGATGACGGAACTAATTTATGAAATGTAGCAAGTATATTATGGTGATTGTGCTCAACGTGTGTTGTCCCTGATTATCCTGAAAATACCAGCATCCGCATTGCACTGCGTGTGCACGCTCCTCAGCACTGCGTGCAGATACGATATGACTTGATTTGTTGCATGAAGATATCTGTAGGGAAGAAAATCCTGACAAAGAATGTCAAAATCACCTTTTTTATTACTAATAGGTACGACTAATAGGATTCATTATTGAGGAAAAAAGTAAGGTAGATTAGGCTTTCTACAATAAAGTAGTTACATCATTTGTGCCAAGTTAGTGTGGGCACACCTGAAGAATTATGGCACCTTGAAGAGAAGCTATGCTCAGTGAAGCAGTATGTATTTACAGAAGTAGTAAGATGTAGTGTGAAGAGCTGTGAAATGGCCACAGGGCATAATGAATGTTTGAAATGTGTTCAAACACACTAGTCATGAATTATCAATGTCTCTGTGACCCCTCCTCAGCAAGTTAGCCACTGAGGTTAACTGTCATCTAGTCAGGGTTTGTGACCCACTGGAAATGTGCATGTGGGCTTACTTTGTGGTCCTGATTCCCCAGAGGAGGTACCAAAAGCAGAAGTGGAAGAGATTTCAAGAGAAGAAAGAATGAAGAGGTTACCTTTCTAAGTTTGGTTTTTGTTGCATTAGTCTGTTGGGGGTGGGGGGAATAATTCACTTGTTTAAATGATAATTAAAAAACCCCAAACCTTTGCCCTGTTAACAAAGAAATTTGTCTCCTTGCTTTTTTGTTTCTATTCTTTACTTTGCTTCTTTTGGATCATACAGTCTTAATTTCACTCTTTATAAATGAATTACGTCAAAGAGAATTGCAAAGCTTGTGGCTTTTTCTCAAAAAATAGCAACTGTACTTGTAGTGCTGATAATATTATTTCTGTAAGGCAACATTACTGCTTAATTTTATGCTTAGCCAGGAGGCCTCTTCAGCATACTAGAAGTTGATACAGAAACCATGATATCCACAACAAAATGTAGGTTCACAGAAGAGAAAGGCATTTCTGTCTGTCTGCGATGATACGGGATGACTTGTTTCCTGTAAGCATTGCTGTCGTATGATGTAGTGAACTCCACAGCAGGTTTCTCTGTACTCCCTAGAGCAATGATGTCTTATACGCCTTTACTAGAAGGTCAGAGATGTATCTAAAAGGGTAGGGGTTTTGCTGAAGTTTTCCAAAAGGGATCACGTTTTGCTAATATTTGTAGCCTTTAAAGCTCCAGTTCAGTGGCATTGTGCAAATAAACTGAAAACAGCAACATTTCTGACAGTGAATGGGAATGGAGAACTGCCTAATGGTTGGTGTTGCTGTGAATATGTCAAACCCCGGTGGTGTTTGCTATGAAGATCTGAAAATGAGGCGAGGTTTTCTGTATCCTGTCAGAAAGTTGGGATTACTCTACAGATTATCCCTGGTAAGTAAAGAGCAATTTTCTTCCGACCGTGCGATGTTCATTCTCCAATCGGCCAAAGTCTTTGACAAGTGATTTTAATGTTTTGGGGAATGTGCTGGGAATCAAAACACATGTAAAGGAATCCCAGTATTCCGATTTTCAGACTTACTCTGCCTTTGGGAGAGATGTCCTTTTTGGAGTGTTACCTTGAAGTTCCGCCTTATTCAAACCAGATTAAGGTAAAATGCAAATAAAGGATTTATTTTCGTAATACCCAGAATACACAGCACAGTTGCCAGTGTTTATATAGGAGATGTAGATGAAGGAATAGAGGGAGTGGGGAGAGATAAATCTGAAAGTTCCATATTTTCTGTATGTGTTTGATTTGCTGCAACTGCTTCCTCAAGCAAACCTTATCAGGGATCCTTTTTCTGTGTATCCCCTATCTCGGGAAGCATCTGTCAGAAAGTGACCTCCTGAATGCTTTGGAGTACTTGTCGTGGCTTTCCTTTCTGTACAATAATCTTCCAGGGTGCGTATGTGACAAATGGTAAAGGTGACTTTGAGGAAGACAGTAATAAATTACTTCTTCACCTTTCTGGTTGTGCCAAATGAATGCAAAACTGAATGCATACCCACTTAGCATTACTTTGTATATCTGTGGTAATCAAGTCAGTCAATCTGCGGGGAGATCCTGCATTTACAGTTGTAAATTGCAGGCATTTCAGAGGAAAAGAATAATGAAATTAGCTGAGTAGCTTGCTATTCCTAGGTATGTCATGCCCCCTCCCCTTCCCCCATAAACACACAGAATTTCCTAGTTACTCAATCAAATGTGTTTAGATGGAAGTTGAAGACTTCTATAGGGTTTCATTTGTTTTAATTTTCATCCAAATAACAAAATGGATTATTTTACTTCTGGAAAAAGTGCACATCAAACACTGACTGGACCACAGCTGCTGTGGTGTGTGCTGACCAGTCAGCATCCTCCCGAATGCTAGAGCGTCGAGGACAAATTGTTTGTCAGCTGTGGTCTTTCTTACTAGCACACGTTCTACTGCTATTGCCCTCTGAGGTACATTTTGCCTCCTTCAGGAAGTGTACCAGTGAAACTGGAGAAAGAAAATAATCAAGTTGGTGCTGGCTGCATTAAGCAGTGTCCTCTTGGCAGCAGTGCTCTCAGCAGGGCTGAATGAAGAGCCTTTGGAGTGCATCACTGATGGCAGACTTGAGGTGGACAAATTATGGCTGTCAGGTGATTTTTCAGTTAATGATTGTGCAGTGCTTTGAAGAGGTAAAGTGCTATATTGCTGTTAAACATTGTTGTTACTATTATCATCATTATCACTATTATTATTATTTAGTTTCCAAAAGATTACAGAGAAGGTAACGTTGTTATGGTATTTTTCCTGCGGATTTTTTTCCCCGGTGTAGTTGAAAGCAGAATGTGATCAGAGTTCTTTGGCTGTGATGATTTAAATGTGTGTAATTTAAAAAAAAGATTAGATGCGATGTTTTTAACTATCTCATTCAGACTCATTCCAAAACACTTCATCTACTGCGTGAAACAGTTCTACTGTCTGAAAATTAATCCAAAACAAGATTTTGTGCTAGCTGTGAAGAGCTGGATTGAGCTAATTCATTTGTTGGGTCCTATCCAGACATACAAATGCATGTAATACAAATCCTGCTTCTCGTGTTATTGCTTTTTCAAGTCTGTGCAAACCCTGTGCTGTTCTAACATCTTTAATGAAATTTGAGCCAGGGCTAAGAAATCGGCACCAATTTCTGAAGCCAGAAGGAAGTTGGGCAAGTGTACAACTAGTCTATTAATCTCCACACCTGCATGTTGTTTTTCCCCAAAACAATACTGAAGATGAAATTGGACTCTTGTGTAATTCTGCCCATAGCAGACTTCCCATTATACTGCATCTCTCAACAGTATTAGTGACCTTTAACCTTGTATTTATGATCTCGTGTCCAAGTCCCATGAGAGAGTGCTAAACACAGACAGATAGGGAGGTTTTGTTCCCTTCTTGGAATGTGTGTTCATATATCCTAGCTCTTAAATCTGTTAGGCTGTAGCTTAAACAGGTATTTAGTGAGAGTTGTTACCGAATTTAGGTAAGAGAAAGAGTTGTTTTGATTGTGAGGGAGGCTTATTTTTATATATTAATCCATCTGAGGGAGATTATTTTGAATCACTCACACGGCACACCAGACATAATGGTGTTTGGAGACTGGGTACAAGCTAAGTTGATTCTGAATGTGCGGTCATCTTTCACTACAGAGTGGGAGGTGGGTGATGCCCAGCTTCCTGCCATGTAGTTTCCTGTTGTTTGGAGCATGGTTCAAAATTCCTATGTTTTAACATACATGGTTTCAGATTTTGAGGTTCTGAGAAAGTGTCAGTACTTGAAAAGAAATCCAAAATCCTGTCAATGTTAATGAAATTTTATTTTGGAGAGAGGGATATGTTTCATTAAGGAGAAACAGGAAAATAAGAAATAAAAGCTTTCACTCTCCAACCAAAAAAAAAGCCTTACTCATCATAGTCAAATTTCATGGTAAAAATTCACTTACGCTATTGAAAAAAATTGCCTTTACACTTTCCTTCATAGAAAAGAATGAAATCTTCATGACCTGGATTTATCTTCTGCACACCTCTTTTTGTTAAAATTAAGTGTGTTACTATCCTATTAAAAAAAAAAAAAATGGAGCTTTTCCAGAAATCAGATCCCCTCTGTGACAGGTATGATTTCTGCCTCAAACTTGATGATTACAGCTCTTTATGTGGGGAGGGCAAAGCTGGACTCTTCTCAGTGGTATCCAGTTACAGAACAAGAGGCAATTGGCACAGAGTTAAATATGAGAAACTTTACTTAGGCATAGGAGAGACCCCATGTTCTGTAAGGGTGATTGTCCACTGCCAGAAGCAGTCCAGAGAGCTTACGGCATCTTCTCTCTTGGGGATGGTCAAAGTCACCAGAACCCCACCCTGAGCAGCTTGTTGCAGCTGCCCCTGCTCTGGGTTTGGGGTAGGACTCCAGTTGCTCCATCCAACCTCAGCTGGCTTATGATTCTGTATGTTTGAGATTCAAGTCACTTCTATTTCATTTATTTTTAAAATAAAGATCACAATGGATGATGGGAGGAGCAGTTGAGAGAAACTCTTGCATTTAGGTTTAGGGTTTTTTTGTTCTGGAGCTTGGCTTGTTTTGGATCTTGCTCCATGTCTTAGTTTCACTCTGTTCAATAAGTATCATGGTTAATTGTGCTGTCCATCCTAAATGAAAGTAAGTCTTACAAAAGGGTTTCTTATGCCTAGAGTAAAGGATCTGGGTGAATGGGAAAAATTATTCCAGATCTAGGCCTGAATACAAGTAGGTCCATTAGACGGGGCAGCGGACAGGTTTGAAAGGTGGGAGATGAGCAATACTTCATGAGGCAAGTTTTTCTGGAAGACATGAAATATTTATGTGTCGTGAAAATGCAGTAGCACAAGCTAATGTGCAATTTATAGAAGTTGAACTACAGACAAAGCTGCAAGGTTTTGAGCAGCTCAAATTCTCAAGTACATTTCAATGTATTTTATTAATTAAAAAACATAACATGCCTTGTGAGTCTCAAACTACCAAGCAGCCTAGCATGCTAATACTGTGAAGCAGTTATTATTTTTCTTACTGTGCTGGTTCCACCAGTCAGTACATTTGTCAACTAAATTCTGGCATCTGAAGAAAAAAGTGCAGTTGTCATTAGTTTGAAACTTGAGTCTAAATTCTAGCAGTGATACAAAAGTAGTTAGGTGGAACTGCATATTTTACAATGCATCCTCCACCAACTAATGTATTCTAATTCTGTCTGATCTGGTATCTGACTTATTTAACACTGCAGGCCTGAGTTAATAATGTCTTCGGGGAATGGGGCATCGTGCTGATGTTAATCCATCTTATTTGGAGGAGTAAAATGGAACAAGGTACCTCTTTATATTCTGGGACCTTGGTAATAAGTTGCAGTAGTCCATGTTCCCACTGTTAGCCTTAATACCGTGAGTTTTGGTATTATCAAAAGAGCAATTAACATCTGCAGATGGTGTAGGAGAAGAGGAACACAATTTCCCACTGAATCTCAGCTGCGACTTTTATGTCTGAAATATCAGTAAAAAATTGGCTACACAGTATAGTTGTGACCTGCTATTTATATCTCTAGATGCAGCTTGTGAAGTCATGATGAAAACAATGTGATTACTGTGAGTAATGGTTACTTTACAACTCAGTGGGAGTAAACATGGACTGAACATAAGGAGAGGGCACTCCTCCCTGGAATGCAGTGAGCCAGACAGCTTTGCTCTCAAGCATGGTAAGGCTTAGTAGAAGTGATACCGCAGAAAACAGTTGTAAACTCAGAAAAACAAGACCAAGAATCATTGATGTCTGTGAAAACTTGTAGGAAATACTGTATCAGATCTGAATATGCAGGACTGAGGCACGATGAAATTCTTGGAATGAGAATGGCAATAGTAAAAATAAGAAAGAAGTGTAGGAATCAATTGGTACACTGTGATGCTCTTTAATTTCCTGTCATTAATAATGTGTCCCTTCTGCAGCCAGAGCATGGTACTGTGGCCAGTATCTTGTGGTAGGTGTTCAGAGCAGTAGCACCTGTTCTAGGGTCCTTCTGGAGACCAGCAGGAGTATGGCAGCATTCTAGCACAGGCATATGCACATGCTAGCTGTGAGTCAGGCCAGATACTAGTAGCACTCTTGGCAGAGCGGAGCTCTGCAGGAGCTGCAAACGCTTCAGAGATGATAAATTAAATGGCACT
Organism: Actenoides lindsayi; assembly: GCA_025331215.1. NCBI lineage: Eukaryota > Metazoa > Chordata > Aves > Coraciiformes > Alcedinidae > Actenoides > Actenoides lindsayi. The sequence continues at coordinate 86,824 of WTSP01022372.1, read as the reverse complement.
GAGTTATCTGCCACCATAGATTCACTGCCACTGGTTCCTGAGCCAGTTTGGTTGGGGCTAGTGGAGGCATGAATGTGTTTGGAATAAGTATTGTTCTTCTGTTAACACTGAGACTTGGTCATCCTCTTGAAAAATAACAATCACAAGTGGAGGAGAAGTTTGTGTCTCTTCCCTGGTATTAAAATTTCTGATCTCAGGAACATCCCATAGAATACGTTAAAATAAATCCTAAAACCAACAGCAGGAACACTGGAAGTCATATCTGATCTAAAGCTGTGGTAAGCCAGGAGTTAAAACATCTATTGCGTAGAGCTATTGCAAGACAATGCTTCGCTGTTTCCGTTTTGTATGAGAGATTAAAACGTTTAATATTTCTAATGATCTTTTAGATCACATACTTAAAGAAAATGCTTTCAAATAAATTTTAAAGGTGCTTCGAGAGAGAGTTGGACATTTACAATAGTTAAAAATTGACTTGTTGATCTGGAAGAGATGCACCTTTATTTGTAAGGTCATGTTTGCTGGTTAAATCTGCATCTGTAGAGCTTTTTCTGCTCTGTAGAGATTTTTTCATAGGGATGCGGATTTATAAGGCCATTGCCCAATCTAACTGACCCAAATAGTTCAAGAGAAATAGATCAGTGGCAGCCTTTTCCTGACACTGGCACAGGTTGCCCAGAGAGGTGGTGGAAGCCCCATCCCTGCAAGTTTTTAAGGCCAGGCTGGATGGGGCTCTGAGCACCCTGCTCTAGTGGGAGGTGTCCCTGCACATGGCAGGGGGGTTGGAACTGGATGAGCTTTGCGGTCCCTTCCAACCCTGACAATTCTAGGTTTCTGATTTGCCTGTGCTCTGCCTGTAAATGAGTGAAAGGAAGAACATCAGAAGGGTGACTTGAACGTAGATGTTAAAGCCTGGTAAAAAAAACCCTACGTACCCTTTTTAATTCATGTTTGTAACCTTACAGATATTAATGGTAGTTAGTCAGGCGTGGTTGAGATTTTGCATTTTCCAAGGGTGCAGATAGTCTCTTCCAAGACAAGATGTCAAACCTGTTGTTCCAGGAATATGCGACAGACACCTCTGCAGCCTTTCCTCCTTACTCAAAATTAGATACCCCTTGTATGAGATGTATGAAAATGCTAACCAAAGCTGTAACCAGAGTCACTAACCGCCACACAACTTGCCTACCTGCCAAAAAATTTACTAAACCGAAATGTATGTCTGTAAGAATTCTTGCTTGATCTTGTGGAAATCACATACAAACCCTTCGTGTTCGTGCCTTGATTGCTTTAATGTCACCCTCCCCAATCACATACCTGTGGAAACAGTAGGTGTACTCTCTCCTCGGGAAGCAGGCAGTAAAAAACCAGTGGGGTTACTCCCCCCCCATCCCCATTTCCTCTGGGCTTTTCTCCTGTATCTCAGGATCGAGGGTTGGTGACAACTTCTAGTGCAGGACAGAAAGGAGAGATGTCAACTGTCAACTATCATGGAGTTTCCTTGTGTGTCCATTCTGAAATTACTCTTTACAGCAATAGAACATTCATACCTGTAACATAATGATGGAAAGAGGAAGACCCAGTGGTAGTGATCAGTTGGATACAGATATATTTTTACATAAAAATTGTTGCCATTGGTGGTATTTCTTGGCAAGTAATATATAATTGCTCTTAGACAACTGAGAAACTGATACAGTGTGTATTGCTCATCACTGTGTAGGAAGAAGGGTGTTGGAAAGATGAGAGTAGTATTTCAAACTGTTGATTCTTGCTTTTTTGTTGTGGTCCTCCTTCGGTGTGGAGCTTTATGTTACACTAGGGATCCTTTCCATGCTGTTCCTCATTGGGTTTGTACTGTGAGCTGTGGTTGGGATCGTTGCTTGTAACCAGCCGCTGCGTGCGCAGGGTTTGTCACCTTCCCCGTGTCCTTGGGAGTTTGGTCAGCAGTGCCCTTCTGGTTGGAGGTGAAATACTGAACTCCTGAAGCAATCAAAACAGAATGGGAGCTTTAGGGAAAAAATGTCATAGGTCAGATTGAAGGGAGCATATTTTTATTGGGTTTTTTTTTCAAATAAGCAGAACACTCTTCAGGTTGCCTTCTCTTGTATTACTTATGGTAGTAATAATGATAAGTCACTCGTTATAGTTTTATAATTTCATGGACCAGACAGATTTTTCACTGGCCGTGGGATGTGAAACAGGTGCAGTCACAGCAGTGGGTTTCTGAAGCTGTAGCTTTTACCATCCTGGAATAACTTGACCTATAATTTGCACTTGAAAGCTGCACTTTCATGGCCCTCCTGGAAGAGGAGCCTTTGAATACTTCATGTGTGTGCTGTGTGAACTCTGCTTTGCTTTTCTATACCTGGCAAGCAAAGCAACAATATGGTAAAGTGGATGATCTTCTCTTCTAGCAAATGGAAATGGCATCTCAAGTAGTCTGGAGAAATGTCATGTGCATATACTACCAGTGCAGCAAAATCAATTTGGACAGAGGAGTGAAAATGCAGGCTTTTTGTACGGAGTAGTGTGTTTCACACTTGAGGTGTGCTGCCAGGAGTGCTCTGTCTCCTCGCAAAGCACACTTTACTCTTAGGTGGTAGCTGTACTATGCTGAAAGAGTAAACCTGTCGATTCTAGCTCCGAGACAACATTCTCGGGTACTTCCTAGGTACCCAAGCATGGGGATGCATGAGTTATGTTGAGATGCTGTAACTGATAACTTACATTGGCTATAGAAATACGTATTTTGTCAGAAACGGTGAACTAGGATAGGGTTACTAATGTTTGTAAAAGGACACAGCAAATGGAATGCAATAAACAGTTAGCAGTGTTATGAAACACTGAAGTTCCAGTTGGCTTTGAAGAAAAGTCAGGTTTAAGTCCATTAAAGGCTCTCTAAACTGAGGAAAAGATTAATGCCATAGGAAGTGTTGGAAGTCATTTGTATTTTAATCTGTAATGAATGAAGAAGTAAACAATTACTTGCATCACAGTAAATTTTAACGTTTTGAAGGTTCTCGTACTATTAGTTTAATGAGTTATATTGTAAGTAGCTTCTAGCAACAGAGCATTTAGTTTCTCCTGCAGTTTTTGTACATCTTGTTAATTAGCGACCGGTATTCACAGGGAAAAAAAAAAAGGAGCAATTAAAATGGATGATATCTGTTACTTCAGAGCTCTAGTTTGAAAGACTAGTGCCTTTCTCTTCTGGGATTTGTAAGGTCTTGCGTCATTAAGATAAATTCATCTGGTAGGTGGTAATAAATATCAGTTGTTCTGTTTTTTCAGTGGTGGTGAGGGGACAAATCTTATTCCTTTTGAGTACTCTTATGAGACGTAACAAATTGTGAGAGTTTCTTCCTTGATTGGTTTCTCTAGCCCTATTATGTCCATGTTACTGGTGCTTTATAAGCACAGAATGATAACGTTCATCTAAGTAAATGGTCTTTCACCCTTGCCCTAGCCCTCTGTAGTGGCAGACCAGTAGTTCAGTAAAACGGGCTGTGTATGTAATCTTCCCCCCCAAAATAGCCTGAAATGAGAAGAAAAGGTTTTGTTTTATGAAAGCCAAATACAAGAGTGATACTGTCATCCAGTGCTGTTAAAGGACACCTTCAGAAACAGGCTTTCTTTCCCAAGCAGTTGGGATAGGTGTGCACAACCTCCTTGCCTTTGCTGGAAGCTGGTGGGTGCAAGCCAAGGCAGAATTGGAAGGCATGTAGCAGTGCAGCCAAGGTTCTATATCTGCATGAAATGTGCCTTGTCCTTTCATGATAGTCTCCTGCTTTTTTGTTTCAAACTTGGATTTGTTTTTTTCGTACCATTCCAAAGGTTACTTTCTGTTTGTTTAAAAAGCAGTGAAATCTGTTTAGAGTAACTTTTCAACATAGTTTGAAGAGAAATAGCACTAGTACCTCCTGGGAAAAATACACTTTTGGTTTTGTTTGGTTTTTTCTCAGTTGATAAATCAAGATGGAAAACTGTTTCCTCTTCCAGCATGAGAAATAATGACAGTGTGCTGATTGTCCAGTTAAATCCCAGGAGCTCTACCTTCTGTGTCCCTTCCAGTGCAATCCCATGGAGTTGAGCAGAACGGTCGTGGTACAACACCACTGTGGAGGGGTGAAGAGGACGTTCCTTAGGGCAGGCACCAGCCTTTGCTCTATGTTGGGGCAGTCTGCACTGGGCTGGGGCAAGAGCTCCTAGGGACTTCAGAATCCCAGTACTGTAGCATTGCAGAGCTTCAAGTGAGTGTGCTTTCTGTGTTTATTTTTTAAATAAAAACAAAAGTCATCCCGCACACATAAAAAAATATCCCGCAATACACCCAAATATATTTTCACTGCAAAATTGACACTGGTTATTTCCTTGTAGACTTAGCTTATTTTAGAAACTACTGTTTCACCTTCCTCCTTCAGTTTCTGTTTTTATCTGTCTGAAGTATCTTCTCGGTTTTCTCTTTGCCTTGTTATGGTCAAAGGAATGTTGCCTGACTCTTGAAAAAGTCTGATTAGGCTTTTAAGGCAGACATTTAGGTTTGCCTCAGGAAGAATAAAATACTAAGTGAAATAAGGCATTTAGTAGAATTGTTCTAAGATGTGTGTTTGTTTTTTTGGTTTTTTTTAAAAAGCTGCTGGAGTTAAAAAAATAAATTCCAAGTAATAAAACATTGACACAATGGGGTTCCTAATATATTCATTTGTTGCTTATGTAATATCACTGTGCAGATTTAGTATGTGACAGAGTTCGGGGTGGGGGGAGGTCCCCCAAACATCCCTTCAGCAAATAGAAGAGCTCAGAAGAAAAAAAAAATAAAATATTGCTCCATTTGACCACTAGGTGATAGTCTTGCTCAATTTATTAATTTTATCAAGGTCATTTATATAAAGATTAAAAATGTTGCACACTAGAGCTCTTAAAGAATTGGATTCATGGAAAATAAATCTTTTTTTCCTGAACATCAAACCAAACTTTACTGTTTTTCTGGTTTATAAATATTTATGAGTTATAACACAACCTTTTCCATTGCTATGTTGGATTTATTTTAGTATGATTAGTCCCCAACAAACGTATAACAATACACAGTAAATGCACATATCTTACTAGTCTGGCTCAATGACACCAATGCAATTAGAACTGTTGGGTTTTGGTGTGGACTGAGGTGTTGACATTTGAAGTGTGATTTTTATCATGGTTAGTCTTCGTAGCCTGAGAGACTCTAAAGTATTTTTCCCAATGTTGCTACCTTCATATCTTCTGTAAGGGACTAATCTTGATATGAAAAAATGTCATCTTTTTATGTATTGAAACACTGAGACACAAACACATTTTGATCTTGTGGAAGGACTATGTCAAATCAGGATGAGCAAAGCTCGCAGTATGACATTGCATAGTTTAAGCACTGAGTCTTCACAAGACTGAAATCCTTCCTGGAGAACTTACTGAGATTTATCACAACTTTACTAGTAATAATATGTGGTGTTATTAAGTTAAGAACTAGCCAATATTTACAGCACTGCAGACAGAACTAGTAACTTGGGAGTACATTTCAAATGATCAACTTTTGGAGTACTGTTTCCTTAAGATTGCCCTTTAAGATAATTAATTTTCTCACAAGAGTTACAAAAGCTTCTTGCCTGTTTTCAGCGCAAGAGACAAACACTTGAGCCCTTGGAATTGTTTTCAGTACAGCTTTACCCTCCATGTCTTCGTTTTGATCTGCCAACAGTCTGACGCTGAAAAGTATTTGTCCGTATGTCTACCTTTATTTTTATGCTGGAAATCTCATGCGAAGGTGAGTATGGGAATAAGCTAATTGTATGGAAATATTCCATGTACCATTGTAGCGTTAGGAGGGGAAGCAGGACTCCAGAGAACACGCTGTAATCCGTAGTCGTTGAAAATGTCTCCTTGGAAAAGAGACATTGTTCAGGTGTTGTTTATTTGTAAATCATCTGCCGAATACTCCCGCTAATATCTTCTTAGCTTTGCCAAAGCTCAGCTGGCAGTTAGCACAATAACTTTCAAGTTCTTTACTGTGAAACTCAGGTCGCGTAGGACCCAGAAGTTGGGTGTAACTTTCCACAGGAGTTGTCATGATGTGGAGTCACTGATCCGTTAGTGACATCTGCATTCCTCTTCAGGGCAGGCAGCACTTAGGGTTCATTCTGCCAGTCCACAGAGTATGCAGGTGCTTTCGAAAAGGTAGCTGAATCAGCTGATAAGATTGTTTTTGCTGTTGCTTTCTGCACAGAGTGCTCACTCCTGGTGTGTTGTGAGTTGGTGTTCAGAAGGTTGTTTTCCTTGGCATTGAGGAAAATACAAAATACATAACCTTACTTGCTTTGGGGAAGTGACTTCACTGAGAACCTGAATCAAAAGATCTCTAATCCTGTCTGCCTCTGTTCAGTACTAAGTTTTTCTTGATTGTGATCTTATTTGGAAGTAGGAAGAGAAAAACTTTTCATGGTTAAAAATAAAACAAAACCCAACAAAACAGAAACTGAAAACCAGACTGTTAATTGAGCTCTAGGGATGAGGGGGGGTGGGTGGGTGGGGCTTTAATGTGTGGTATAGAGCATTGTGATGTCACCTTCTTTAGATGTAGTCAGGTCCTAGTCTTCTGTCAAAAGACCACTCTGTGGTTTGAGAGCCTTTTTCCAAGCATGACCATCTCAAGTAGAGCTAACTGTAGTATATGACATCCATTCCATCTGGTCCTACCCTGCCAGTGCTTCTGTTGTCTCATTGTTCAAACTAGTAAGGCCTATTCTAACAGGTAATTGCAGATGAATAGGACAGAGAGCTTCTGGGAGGAAACAGCTGCAACTGTCTGTACCTGCACAGGGAACAAGAGCTGATGCGCATTTGGAACTAACTGAAAGAGAGCTTCAGAGAAGATGGCTTCAGAGAAAACAAAGATCACTTTTTGAATATATATAATAATGTCAGTCTCATGCCAAAGCTGTCTAGCCCATCAATGTATGCGAGTGTCAGCTGAGAGACGAGAGGAAGGCAAAGGCAGCAAAAAGTAAGGAAGAAGGGAAAATATTGCGGTGACGCTTTGTGAGGAGTCAGGGAAAATGAACATGTGCAGCCCTGCACGGGTAGGCTCTCTGTGATGAGCAGCTGGGAACAAAGTGAAGTGGCATCTGCAGTTAGTGATATATTCACATATACCACCTTCCATTCAGAAGAGGACTTGGGGCTGATTCAGATGTCGTGTGACGACTGATCTCAAACTTGCTCTCTACTTGATTTTTTTAGTTAATACTGCTGTTTTGTTTGGCATGTGCCTGGCCCCTGCGATGCAAAATCAAAACATCTCATCACATACTCACCTTAAACCCAGCAGGCACTGGAGAACAGCAGCTATTGCTGTGCCAGTTAGACTGTTGGACTTTGGGCCAGTACTGTGAGTTCTCTCACTCAGTTGGCTGAAATTCCATTTTCTCATGTAGGTGGATGGTTTCTTCCCTAGGTTTTATCTTTTAGTCGGAATGGCCTTTTTATTTTTATTTTTATGAGGAAAGAACGCCAATACTTGCAGAGAAAAGATGAACTCAGAGAGACACAAGGAGTTTTGCTGTGATCCTCTATCATTCCATTTCATATTCCAATTCTCCGACTGTCTAAGTGAGAAGGAATGAGCTCTTACTGCTGCTTGTAGAGGTCACTTCCACATTATTTTCATGGGTCCGTGCTTCGGTCACCTGTTCTTTTTGTGTTCTGTTAGATATTGGGAAGATGAGATTAGTAAATGACATACGGGTGAAGAAATAAGGCTCAGCTTCATGCCTGATTTAGAATTTCTCTTGGCTTTGGCTAAAAGCTTGGTGCAGTCATGCAATTGCTATTTGTATAATTGGAGGGAAAAAAAAAATCCTAGAAATGAGTGACCTTCTGAAGCTAGCAGCAGTAGGTAGGGAAAGACACCAGGGAGCAAGGGTGGCTTGGGGAAAATGCTGAATTTGGTATTAGCAACAATATCAAAATACAGTTGTTAGAGGACTGGAGTACAATGTATGAGGAGAAAATGGCAGAGCTGAGACTTTTGAAAACCAACTCAGGGGAGGATCCCATTGCCTTCTTCAGACACTTAAATGGAGTTTATAGAGAAATTGTACATCTCTGGGAGGTCTACAGCAAAAAGTTGCAGATTATGCCTGCTCTACTTGGCCAAGAGAAATACCAGTTAAATGTTATGGGAGTGGGGAGTTTCAAAGTTGGCCACTGGAGCAGGTTGCCAAGAAGTGGTTGGATGATCTCCTTCTACAGCAACGTGCAGAACTCTGCAGGGTATACAGCAACTTGGTCTGGCTTTGGGTCTAACCTTGAGGTTGGCCTTGACCAGATGATCTCTAGAGATCCTTTCAAATCTGAGTCAGTCTCATTTTACTGTCCTACTTGCATGGGCTTGTGGATTGGGTGGTTATCTTGGCCCTTGTCATACCACCTGGAACTGACAGTGTGAGAATCCCTGGGCATCTCTAACGACTTGTGACACAACAGAGGACAATTAATGCCTGTTCTCAGGCTGGAGAACAAGTGCACGGTCTGAAGGGTTCTGCAGTGGTGCAGCACATTGCCTAGGAAAAGCTTCCTCAAGTCATGTGGTACTGCCTGGAAGAGACCTTCCAAGACACCCAGGGGGATTGCATTGCTCTTGTGAAATCAAGTTCCTCAAGAATGCAGAGAGGGACCAGGGCTTTCCAGTCTGTGTGAGTGGAGTGCACAGCAGGGTAGACTCTTCCACCGCTCTGAGACCAGATAGCAGGGGACACACGGGCACAAAACTGCTCTCCAGGTGCTTGGGAATTAGTAGCACCCTCTGGAAAGGACCGGTGGATTTTTCAGGGAGGTAGTGGAAATGTGGTGCTGCAGGAACAGCTACAGACCAGCCAGTCATGCTCTGCAGTGACAGTACAGTGCCTGGGCAGCCAGCTCCAGCCAAGCCTGTGCACTTCCACCGCCTTAGCCCTATAGCTGCCTACTGCAAATGTTTGTAGAGTACCATCCCCATGCCTAGTGCATATTTCCAAGGAGAAGGGGGAAGTTGTCATCCTTCTGTTCTGTTTGTCTAGGAAGTAGTTGCTTTTGTATGGATTCTGTGAATAGGGTGTTTGTATTGTGAAATTCCATAAGCAAGCTAGCTAGTTAGGTCTTCAAAAGAGATGGTGGGATTTTTTAGCACTACTTTGGTAGGAAACTTATTGACTGTAAAGTACATCTTATTACGGTTGTCATTTTTGGTGCATGTAATGCCGTATTTTCATGTGTATATCACTTTTAGTTTAGATTCTAATTACAGTATACATCCAGCTAATCTGAAGGTACTGATAATGTTGGAGTTTCTTAATTCTCGTAGTGGATTCCACCCCACTGAAGCTGCACAAAAGCTGGCTTTACTGACATTTTTTTACTTGAACACAAAACCCAGTAATTACTCTGCTTCAACACATTTAGAAAAAAAATGTATTATACTTACACAAAATAATATCTTGCTAAAAGGACTCTACTAAGTAATGTGTCAAGAGAAATACTCATCTTTTGTATTTTCCATACCTACCCAAATGTGTGAGGTCTCTTACAGAGCGTGAAAGAACAAAAAGCATTCGTGTTAAAGACTGGATTTCTTTTCCAAAGTTAGAGTAATCTCTTAGGGAAAGAAATACCATATTTACCCTAATGTTGTTGTCTCATTAATGATGGAAATTTAGGAATGCTAATGACTGAAGCATACATCTATTAGTTTATGGCAGATTTTTTTTTACACACCCCCCCCCCCCCCCCTTTGAATAATTCAGGTTATTTGCCTTTATAATTGATCATGAAAAACACTCCTGGAATTATTTGTAACTAGAGTGTGTATTTTTCTCATCTAATCTTTTCTGGAGAGGTTTTATCTGAAAACCAAGGTGGGAATGATACATCAGGTAACAGCTACTTTGTCATTTTGGTACTCTCCATGTACTCCAGTGGGAATTATCATATGAATTTAACTGTGGCTTGAAGTGAAGATTTGGTCAGGCTACCAAAAATTTGTGTGAAAACTATTTGCAAATAAATACAGTATCAAAGTTCTCATAGTCTTGCTCTTTCCCAGAACCAGGTATAGAAATAGTTCTGGTATCAAACGGTAGACTGCTTGTGAATACTGCATTTGACTTGGAAAGCTGGAGGGTCTTCAGTGTTTCAGTTTGCTTCTAGGAGTACGAATTGTGTGTGTGTCAGCAGCATGAACTTCAAGTATCACTTTGGAAATTGTAATCATGGCCTCAGAAGTGTTGTTTCAATGTCAGGAACCTTTTTCTTCTTAGAATTTCCCTTCATGGTTTGCATCAAGTTCCTATACTGCAGTGTTTTGTTTTCTGCAGTGATAACAAAAGCCAACTGTTATCAAAGAAAGGATTTATTATTTTTTTCTCCGGAATCATACTCCTAGCCTGTCATGCTATTTAATGTGTAGTGCAGCTTGTTGCTTACTACTGTCATATATGAAAATGAAATCACTGTGAAGTGGTAAATCTGTCGCTTTGTGTTGAGTGCAGTGTAATGTAGCACGGGAGCACGGAGAGACTCTGCAAGAGTAGCAGTGTCAACAATTAGAATCAACTTCTTGTATCCTGATCTTAAATTTCAGCTTTATGTGTACAGGGATAAGGCATTCATCAGAGACCAGTGACCATGTTTCTCTGCTGTTTAATCGGTAACGATGATTTAAGTCAGGAAAGAGAATGAGTAGAAATACAGAGCAGAAATACAAAGCTAACAGGTGGTTGGGGTGAGAATCTGTCAGTCCTGGAAGGTGTCCAAGTGACTTTCACAAAGGTGTGAAAAATGTATTAGCAAGTGGGGGTAAGATTAGTCATGGAAGATGGACTTCAGGAATCCCGAGTTACTGAGTGAAAAGTGTAACTGACATCTGTTATTCCTTTCTCTAAAATAAAATAAAATAAAAATTGTTGCACTTGTAGTGTGGGGAAGAAAGAACTGGCTCTTAAGCAGAGGCTTTCACAGGCGGCTTCTCACAGAGCTGTCTGACAGGAGCCACGTCTTCCGATCGAGTTAGTGCAGTCATTCAAATAAGAAAGGCCTTTGGCATGAGAAGGATTGGCTGCTGCTGCAGAAGGGAAATATGGACACAAAGGGCACGTTTCTGACTTAACTTACAGAGCAGCAGAAGGGCCTCAGTGTTGGAGAGGGCAGCATTTGAACCCTGATAGAATGCTCCATTAATACATGTGATTGCTTCATTAAACGTGTTGGCGTGACAGAATAAATGTGCCATCCCCTAATGAAAGCTGCTACCTGCTGATGGACACAATGACAAAAGGTCAATTTCTGATGACTGTGAATCAGCCTTGTGCCTGAACCTCCTTTTTAAGCAGCTACTGGGTAAATTATGTGAACATTCTTGGCACATGAATCTGAGAGTGTGCTCAAACCCACCGACGTCTCTTTCCAGTCACTTGACCATTCCATAAGATTTTCTAATTGCAGGGTGACAACGTGTTAAATAAGGGTTGTTTGGGGTTTGTTTGTGTTTTATTGTATTCCTGCACAGCTTCCTATAATCAGGAAAACACAAACACTTAGCTGCAGTTATGCTGAATTAAGGGTTTTAAACTAGCCATTTGCATTTAGAATAGGATTATACGTTCTTACTAGATTCATTTTGACCTAGTGATTTCCACTCCCCACCCTCCCTTAGTTCTCTGCACCTAAACTCTCTAACAGACAAAAGACAGACGTTAGCTTTTAACTAATGTTTTATACCTTCCTATGTCTGTATGGTATTAGCACAAAGTAGTCTATGCCCACAACTGGGATCCTCGACTCTGTGGTAGAAGCAGTAAAGAAGGAGGCATAATAGCTGCTCAGCACTTGTCTTAACGTGAACTTGGTGAAAAAATACTGTTCCAGGATAATGCTGTTATTAAAAAGAATATGATGTTGTTATAAGTAAGAATGCTTATTCCTGAATGAATCCATACTAATGCTATGTAAACAATCTAAATCATTTCCGTTTTGACAGGAAATGTTTGAGCTGCCTTGTCCTGATATACTTTTAATTTCATATTTTTTCAGGAGAAAACTTAGCTGGTTCTCATCAGAGTACATCAAATGCAGCACTCCTTCTGGTAAGAATATCTGATTATTTAAATTGTATTAGAAAGCATAGTTCTCTGGAATCTGACACATTCAGCTGGGTTTTATTTTCAGGAACTGCATTTAACAGTTCCCCTTTTTTTTTTTTTTTCAGCAGCACTTAAATTCTTTTTATTCCTTTGTTCCTGTCTCCTCTACTTTCTGAATTTATTCTGCAACATCATGAACAATGCTGTAAATCTTTCTGCAGTCAGTATTTCAGACAGAAGCCTTATGTGAAATCCAGGAGCTCCGAAATTTACCTTTTTGTATCCCTTTGTTTTTGGCGTTGTTAGTGGTATCAAAAATCAGCATGTTGCCCTATCAAGCCAAATATTGTAATATACTTTCAGTGGAGAAGAACTGCACTATGTTCTGTCATGTAACGAACATACTGCAGAGGTTTTCCAGCAATGTCCTACCCTTCCTCTTTTGAGGAGCATGCTGTGTTTCTAGTTCACTGATCATTGCATTCAACCTTAGTTTTTCAATATAAAAAAAAAAAAAAGTTGTTTATTTTTTAAATGGCTTTGAAAGCACTAGCCATCTCATATCTTATTTTGCCTTCTGTGTTTTGGATGATAAACTTGACGTCCTGGTGTAGAATGCTGCTATTGCACTTCATTGTGATTCAGCAACAAATACTGTTCTGGATGATACGAGTGTGGAAATAGTGCTGGTATATCAGGGTCTTCCATTTTACTGCTCTTTTTTGGTTGTTCTGCAGATCCAGAACCTGATTGGCAAAGGAATTTTGTGTCTAACTTTGGGTGGAAATTAGTAGTGGATTATTATGCAATTGACTGAGCTTGATTTGTTCATCCCTTCAGATTTAAGGGTTGTGCTGATACTGTGCCGATACTCGGGTTCCTTTTTCTTACTTAGCTTTTCGATTGTAAAAAGGCACTATCTATTCTTTAATGCTAAAGAATAATGTGTTTGAGTAGGAGAAACTGGTATACACATAAGAAAACTGGTATACACACAAGATATCCACAAAACTGCCTTCAAGTGTGTAGCCCTTAGTCTTTTTTTCAATACCCCTTTTTCTAAGGCGAATAGAAGTTCTTTCATATTTTTTACATAGCACAAAAGTACCCCCGTGATGTGATTTTGTTGGTTTGACCTACTCTGATAATTTCCAGTGCTCCACGCTATTTAATTGACTTTGGCCAAAAATTCTTACATCATCTGACTCTTCAAAATTTCTAGGATGTATTGGATATGTGGTTATAACTTTTCTTCCTACTGAGGAACCATTTAAATTGAGGGGAGGAAGCTACTCAAACCCTAAAACCAATCAACAAAACCACTGCCCCCACCCCCTGAAAATTATGTACAAGCACTTAAATACATTAGCAAATTGACTCAGAATTATAGAAAAGGTCACAAGATGACAATGGCTCTCTCACTACACAACTACTTGTAAGAAATGGCATGATAGTAGTAATTTGAAAGGGCTGCAGTTGAAATATGTGGAGAGGATTAACAGACACAATGCTTGATGTCAAAATGCTTTTTTTGGGTTTTCTGGATCTGTAGAAACTTCCTTGATGTGTTCAGAAATAGGAAACCTGAATGCTGATGCTCAGTGAGATGGAGACATTTTTAGCTGTGTAAGTTGGAGGGTCCAGCTTGTGAATTATTTTTTCTGTTTGCTGGTGATAACAGAAGTTCTATGTCTTGCTTACGTGGCAGTCTAGGAGAAGGGATTTATTTTTTTCTAATGAATGTGTGTGATGACTTGAGTTGCTGAACTCGGTTGTTATGCCCACTTCTTATTACAGTCATACAACTTATCCAAAAAATCACAAACTAATTCTATTGTCATAACTGGTATTGCTGTCTGTGGTAAGAGCTGCATTCTGCCGTGTATGGGGATGACCTCCCCAAGTCCTTCCAGTCTGAATTATTCCATGATTCTGTGATTCGTATCAAAAAGTACAATTCTCTGGACCTGATTTTTAAATGACCATTTTTCCATCCATCATACTATTCTGAACGATGCCGTCTGTAGCCCATAACAGATTCAGCTCAATCCAATGAGGGGATACACTGCAAACGAAACCCGTGCTATGTGTCATCCCCTGTTCCCCTGTCTCCCCTAGAGTCCAGTAACTGGCAATAAGATCTGCTGTTGGGCTCTATACCTCACTTGAACCTTCGGGGAATTATGTTTATGCACTTGGAAGAACACTAAAACTTAAGATCTTTGCTCTGCTTTCTGAAGAACAGTGCAGAGCTGAGTTGGTTTTAGAGTTAGGTGTTAAACATAACTGCCTGTGCTCAGTCTATTTATAGACGTGGCTGTAAGGCCTAGTAAAAGTCCTGGGAATTGGTAAACAGAAGATTCAGAATATGCAGGTACTCAGTAGCCCAGCGTCCTTGCTGTCATTTATTTTAGTTTTGTTTTGCAGTTTTTTAGGCTCTCTAGTACATCCAAAATATCCCTGCCTTTCCTTGTGGCAGAAGAAGTGGGGAAAGCTTTTGTACTTTCTCATCTGCAGTAGCCCGTAGAGGAACTCTTTGTTCATCCAGAATTACTGCATTTGGTTGAAGGTGCAGATTGGATTAAGCGAAGCGCAATCAATCTTTTTGCTCTTCCAAATAAACTTTCCTTGCAATTTAGTTCAACAAAACAAAGTCTTAGTGACTGTTCTCATATGAAATGAGTATTCAAGGAAAGTGTGTGCCTTCTACTGCCTTGAGGATGTTTGTGACAGAGTCTGTATTCACTGTTAGGCCAGGAAGAGTGCAAATCTAATCCAGCGATAGATATTCATCCTTCCTGTTAATGCTCTACACCACTGTCCACCCAGTGATCTATTACAGACAATTAATTGACTAAGGTTCAAGACACAACAGTTGTGTGAACTATCTAAGAAATAGACAGGAGTTGCTTCACACAGCACTGATGTGCAATGGAATAAGAAGTGGCAGTTTTTTGGCTGGGTGCCCTAAGGTGGTCAGTATAGCCAAGGGAAGCTTCATTGTCAGTTTGGGAACCTGAGAATGTAACCACTATAACTGGTGTTTGGCCTGGATCCTTGAGTCAAATAACAGAATGAACCGGGGAAAAGCCTTGTCAGACCAAAGAACTAGGATCCTATTTTCTGCCTTTAAAAAACAAGAGAGAATGAACAGCAGCCCAAAATAACCCAGTAAAACCATCCAACCAAAACCAACCAAAACCCAAACAAACATACACATGGCCAAAAAAACCAAAACGTAAAAACAAGGACAAAAGCAAACAGACAAGCAAACACACACAGACACACAAAATAACAAAGCGAAAACCAAACACCACCCAACCTGTATGAAACTTGGAGACTCCACGTTGTGTGAAATGAGAGACTGTCATCTGCTACATGAGTGATACACCTCTGTCTTACTCAGGTATTGATCTGAAGTCTCCAACATTGACTGAAGTTAGTTTGCTCACAGTATTTGTCAGAAGTTTAGCTCAAGACACTGGATAACCTCGACTGCCTAGGATATTTCAGATGTGTAAGTTGATATCAGCAGGTGACACTTTACACTACTGCGATTTAAATTCCTCACAAATCGTTTGGCATCAACAGGAGAGAGAAGTGGAATTATTAATAGGATATTGAATGAGGAAGCACCTGTTTGTCCAGATGTTTGTTTAGATAGATAGGTTTATCCTTCCACTACAGAAAACAATTAATGATTTTGTGTTTATAGTCTTAAACGGGGTATTTTTCAAGCTTGAAATAAATCAGCTTTAATTTACTAAGACTCAAAGGGCAGAATTAAAAAAGGATAATTTTAGCATTAGCTAATTTTTCTATTAAAAAAAAACCCCAAACAACAAAGTATCTTAAAACATCAGGATGGATGCAACTCCATGCAACTGAAAGTAGTGAATGAAATGCCATTTTCAGCAGAGTTCATTTTCAAACAAGTCATTGTTTTTGTAGGGACAAGGTATTAATGTTACTCTCAAGTGATGTTGAACTGGATCAGAGTTTAGTTCTTAAATGCTGTCCTGAAACATACAGTCACTGTCGTTTCCCTTGTCACTGGGCTAGCGTAGAAGTACCATGGCAAGGGGCAGTATAGAACTGGGATATGTGGCTTGTTTCTGCCTTGTCTGCTTTTACTGGAGGATGTAGTGATGTGTGTCCTAAAGCAGGATGTCGAGCAGGAGATGTCCTTGGTTGCTGCCCCTGTAATGCAATTCTGTACTACAAATACATGTGGAGGCAGCAGGAGAGTGAGAAATTTTCTAGTTGGAAGCCAGGCTTGTGTTCCTCTTCTGGTGACCACTTGTTGATCTCTACAGAAAGAGGTGCTTGCAGTGGATTCTATTAAGGCAGACCTACTTCATGTAGCCAAGTGTCTAACATGCTCATGTAGATTGCAGGAAGGGTCAAGCATCAGCTCTCCTGTGTCATTGCCCTCAGCAGTGTTGCTTGCTGCTCTGACTGAAGTGCTTCCCTCTCATTATTTGTGAGCTATTTTCTGTTTTAATAACAGGAAGAAGGGAAGAAACCTGTTGTGAGGGGATTTTCATGTGTTTACAAGCAAGTGAGTTATGAGTCATGTAAAGGTGTAGGTGAGTCTTCCTCAAACTCAAGTGTTGTTTAGTACTTAGTTCATTTGATCACACAGAAAAAAACGATTCCTCCCCCTCAAAAAAGCTGTCAGTAGTGCAATTGCTCTAGGATAAGGCTAGAAGCAGCAGTCCTTGTCTGCTACTCTTTATACGAGCCAAAAATATGAGCTATCTTCAGTTTTGGTTCTTACGCTTTCATCAGGGAGAGCAAGAGTTGTGGGACATAGAAAAAAAGTTTGGGTTTAGACTATTCAGTCAAGGAGAGGATTGCACTTTTAAACTTGTTAAGAAGAATCTGTATGTGCCAAGTGGATGGGCAGCTTTGTAAACCAGTAAGAGTGAAGGTGTTTCAGTAGCACTTGTATTTCTAGAACGAAACCTCTGAAAATCCACCCTTAAAAAGAGTGACAGGACTTCACAGTTCTTTATGTAAAATGAAGGATTTCTGTTATTGCCAACAACTAACCTCTATGAAAATGCTTCCTAATAAAAGGAAAAAACCCTAATATTTTTAAAGGAATTATTAAAAGTGTGGGAAGAAGGAGTATTGAGTGGGGAGCATTTGATTTAATCCTTCAGAAACAGTAAGGAAATGAAGAGCAAACGCCACTTATGATCGCACTCCTGCCAGAGCTAAACAAAAGGGGGCTGTGAAAGATGTGATAATGCCTCAGAATGGATCACATCCTCCCTGGTGAACATCAACAGTTGTCAGTGAGGTGGTGTTCGTTACCGTTGTGATTAGCTGCAGTGTTACTGAACTAAAAGGAGGACAGCACAAATGTTTCCTGACCCTGCAGGAAGAGGCAGCATCAGGGCTGCGCGGTGTTGGCACGCACCATGAGAAACAGCCTGTTACTGGAGCTCCTACCCAGATACAGATTAGGATGCTTTAATGATAATTCCTCTTTTTCACTACTGGGATTTCACGTGGAATAATGAAACTTCAGGGTTTTTTGTTAGAGAGCTTTCTCTTTGGGAGGAGTTTGGGTTGTATTGGTTGTTTTTTGTTTTGGTTCGATTGTTTGGGTTTGGTGTTTTGGGTTTGTTTATTTTCTTTGCTTGGCTTTTGTTGTTGTTGTTGTAGTGTTGTTTCTTTTTCCCCATTTCCCTCTTCAGCTCTTATTTCATTTTCTCTCATTGTTTGTTTTTTTTTTCCATGAGCTAAAATCATAATCCTCTTTTTGCGGTAACTCAAAATAACAACATCATACACCCAGAGAGAGAACCCCCTGTCTTACTGAGCTTTTTATTTCTCAAAAAAAAAATAATTAAAAATGGTTGTGGTCCTTAGGACCAGGCAGTCTGAACTGAAGTGAAACAGTCCAGTTTGTGTGTGGTACAGACAATTACAAATAGTTTTGAGAAAACGTAAACCATTTTTAATAATTATTTAATAAAAGTGTTTAGTACTTGAACATTTTCTTAAAGCCATAGGAGACAATGCTGCTCTCCTCAGACTCCAAATTTGTGGTATTTAAAAACTGGCATTATGCTCTCAGGTACCCAACACCTTAAGTGTCAGGTAGAGACTTTGGACCCTTCTTAAACTAGAAAACTGCTTGTTGCAAACTTCAAGGTAAAGGGATTCAAATTGTCAAGGAATGTTGATCTTAATCCTGGCTTGACAGTGGAGCACTCTGAATGTCGCTCATCATTAGGGATTGCTCTGCTAGGTGGTTAACTTTTTGAAACCTGAATCTCTTTTTAATTTCTGCATCAATTGCATTCCTTATCCACATATGTGCTGGGTTAGCTTCCCTGCATAAGCAATTAGGTGAGAAAAGAAAAAAAAAAAAAATCCAATAAAAAGACATACAAAGAACGGGAAAGATGAGTAGTTAAAAGGAATGCCATTACAGATGTAGCTTCACTATTAAACCCTGATGTATTTGCTATTTTTCTTCCGAATAAGTAGAAAAAAGGCATGAAAAGTTGTATTTCCTGTGAGAGATAAACCTTAATAGGTTTACTGGTTTGATGGCAAAAGACATCGCGTTTTAACTTCTCAAAATGCGGAAGAAATTCTGTCCTGGTCTGAGTGAGAACAGAACAGAACTAGTTGTGGTCAGTGCTGTTCCTTCCCAGCTGCCTTGTTCTCTCGCAGTGCCCCGGCTGCAGCAGCA